>CM065391.1:7872500-7877500 GCA_033060915.1 Euryodendron excelsum | reverse complement strand
AGGGCAATGCACTTGAAACAGCAGTGTCGCGCTAAGATTTTTCGCACTCGAGGAATACTCACACAAGCGAGAAAAATGTTGTACTCTCTCGTTAGAACTCACCCTCCTAAAAGAATGAGTGCGACTAGGTTTGAATTGAAAATTTGATTTGAATAAAGGGCTTTTGAAAAAGATTCGGAGTCGCCACCTAACTTAATTAAGGTGAGTTAGGTCACCTAAAAACTAAGAATAATCCGAAAACTACACTTAGGGTTTTTGGAAAATGATTTTTGAAAATACCACCTCAAGAGAGGGTTTTTAAGAAAAACAGGTTGTTTGGCAACCTTTGGAAAACATTTAGCCCTTTTTGAAAAATAACTCCTTTTGGTCTTTCGAAAACAGTGATCTAGGTTTAGAGGTTAGTTACGTGTAGGGAAGATGCACTAAGCCATCACCTTACCCCGCCCTTTCGGTACCTACATGTCAATCTACCCTAGATTTACCTATGAGAGTCTTCAACTAACTATTGTCCAATCCTATTCACTTTATAAAACAATGTTTAAAAACTATCATGATGCATGATATACAAGTGCAATAGAAGAGAGAAGTTGGAAGATAGATTTGGAAAGAAACTGATTTGAAATTGATTTGATTTGAAAATAGATTTGAAATTGGAAAGTTTGAGAAATTAGAAATAGAAATTTGGAAATAGAAATTTAAAATTGGAATTTTGAAAATAGATTGGAATTTGAGGTTTGAAAAATGTGGAGGAATTTGAAATTTGAAAGAAGTTGTGACCGCACCTATGAAGGTTGCTTACGTATCCTTTTGGAGGAATCAGGTCAGTCGTAGTTCAGACAAGAGTCCGATTGAAAATAGAATGTTTGATTGGAAGAAAGAAATTGAATTGAAAATTGAATTTGATTTGAAATTAGAAGAGGAGATTGGAATTTGAAATTTTGGAAAAGATTGGACTTTGATTTGAAAAGATAGATTTGGACTTGTTTTGGAAAGAGAAGGTTTAAGAAACCTAGACTTAGGAAAGAAAGGACTTGAGATTAAGAAAGATTGGACTCAAATGTTAGACTTGGAAGATTGAAAAAAGATTGGATTTAGGAAATGTTCGAATCAGAAAAGGTTCAATTTAGGAAAGTTTCAAATTAGGAAAGTTTTCAACTTAGGAAAGTTTTGAATTTGGAATGTTTTTTAAATAGGAAAGTTTTGAAAATTGGAAAGTTTCGTTTAAAGAAAGGTTTTGAAATAGGAAAGTATTGAGTTTAGAAATGTTTTGAATTGGGAAAGTTTCAACTTAAGAAAGTTTTGAATTAAGAAAGTTTTGAAGTTTTAGATTTGAAAAGATTTTGAAGTTTTGGAAAGTTTAAAATTTGGAAAGATTTAGGTTTAGAAAAATTTTAAATTAGGAAAGATTTAGAAAATGTTTGAATTAAGAAAGTTTTGAGTTTAGAAAATTTTGAATTTGGAAAATTTGGAAAGATTTGACACTTAGAAAGTTTAAGATTTTGAAAGTTTTAGAGTTTAAATTTTAGAAAATCTTGAGATTAGGAAAAGTTTGAGTTTAGGAAAGATTTGAAAACTTAGGTTTGAAAAGTTAAGATTTGAAAAGAGGGTAGAATTAGGAAAGTGTTGAATTAGGAAAGATTCGAAAGTTGAGTTTTGAAATTCAAGAAAGATTTTTATGTTCAAGTTTTGGAAACTTAAGATTTAGGAAAGTAGAAGTTTAGGAAAGATTCGAATTAGGAAAGAGTTGGATTAGGAAGGGATTGGATTTGGTTTCTAAAAGAAAAAGTTGGATTTTGTTTCCAAAAACGTAGGATTGGATTTGGTTTCCTAAACAGGAATATTTGATTTGGTTTCCTAAAGGGAAGATAGGATTTGGCAAGGATTTGGAAAGGGAGATTCTAGAAACCCTAGATTTGGAAAATTATAGTTTCAACGTAGAAAATAGGTTTTGAAAACATGTATAGTTTGGATGTCAAAACAAGAGGTTTTGGAAATCTAGGTTTGGGAAAAAGTTTGAAAATCATGTTTTTGGAAAGAAAATTAGGGTTTCCTAATCGTGGGTTCTAGGGCTTGACTTGGGCTTTAAGGAAAGAGGATTTTTGGACAGTACGTTTTTGGAAACGAAGATTTTGGAAGGAAATCCTAGAGAAGAGTTTCTAGAAGGAAGATTTTGGAGAGAGAGAGTTTTTCGAAACAAAGATTTTTAGAAGGGAATCCTAGAGAGGAGTTTTTGAAAAGTGTGTTTTTTGGAAACAAGTTTTTTGGAAGGAAATCCTAGAGGGGAGTTTTTGGAAAGGGAGTTTTTTAGAAAGATTTTTGGAAAGAGATTGTTGGAGGGAGTTTTTAGGAAAGTGAATTTAGGGAGTGTTTTTAGAAAGAGATTTTGGGGAGAGGATTTTGGAAAGGAGTTGAAAAAGGGAGTTTTGAAAACAATTTTGGAAAGAAGAGTTTTTGAGGAGTATGTTGAAAAAGAGATTTTTAGGAGGAGGGATTTGAAAAGAGAGTTTTTAGAAGGTATAAAAACATCTCACTTTCCTAAAGCAATTCTAACCATAAGAGGGTTAGAACCACTTTAGGAAAGCGGTTTTGAAAACAACAAAAGTTAAAAATATGGACCATGAAGGTCACTTTAAATATAACACTTTCCTAAAGCAATCCTAGCCATGGAAAAGCTAGAATCACCCTAGAATTATGATTTTGAAAGCAAGCTTTTGAAAAGGGAATTTTGATGCAAGTTTGAAAACGAGTTTGAAAACGACTTTGAAAACAACTTTGAAAACGATTTTTAGAAGATGCAAGATCATGATATGCACAATGCAAATTTGGGGTCATGAACATACAAGGCTAAGGCTTCACCACATAATCAAGAGGGCCAGACCCACGTGGTCTCTGGTTAAAGCCCCCGACACGGTGACTCTCCAATAGCCCATTCCTACACATGGACCGGGAATCTCCTTGTTTCAAGCATGCAAAGAAAGGGGGGGAAAGAGATGGGGGATTAAAATAGAGAAAACCCAAGTGGGTTAGGAGAGAGAAGAGAGAGGGGGGAAGTGCGGAAATTTAAATACAGAACCTACCGTATGTCTTGTTTATTTTGCGTGCCGTGCTGTCTTCGGTCTTCGTCTGAATCTTCGTCTTCGGTCTTCAAGAGTTGTCTTCAATCTTCAAACTTTAGATTACAGCTCTTTAAGTCTTCGAAGGAGGGTTGAAGGTTAGTGTATGAGTGTATGGGGGTGTGTACGAGTGTATAGGAGGCTAGGGTTTGTGTATGGTGGCTAGGGTTTGAAAATCTTAAGGAGGCTAGGGTTTAGGAGGTGCTCGAGCTCTGTATATCGAATTATATGATTTTTAGACTGAGTTTGCGGATCCTCTAAACGCTGGAAGAGGCTCTGTATTTATAGAAGTTGGATAAACCTGGCGCCTGTTGCAGTGGCGCTAGGGCAAAATTTCTCTTGGCGCCACTACTAGTGGCACCAGCCAGTTAGGAAACTTTGTAAGTCGGCAAGCAACGTATCTTTGACTAGATTTGGGCGCCACTACTAGTGACTACCATGCAATTTTTAGCTTGACTTCACTAGGAGTAACTCCGAAAAGTCCGGGAAGGAGTTTGGAAGACTGGGAATGACCCGGAAAGCCAGAAAAAGGGCAGGGACACTTAGAATAGTGTCCTGAAGGTATTTGACTTGAAAAATGAGGATATGATGTGTCGGAAGGGTTGACTGGGCCTTTAGGGGCAAAATGGTCAATCGGATCGGGAAGTTGCCGGGACGGACTCGGACTATCCTGAAAGAAGACTCGAGATTTGGAAACATTATTCAAAATGTTCCCAAAGGTTTCCGGTTTGATACCCAGAGCCGGTGTGGTTGGAAAAAGTGACCGGCGCACCAGGGGCAAAACGGTCATTTTGCACCGGGTTTGCCGGAACTGACTCGGAATGATCTGGAAAGGTAAAGGGAGGTTAAGAACACTATAAAAAGCAATCTCAAAAGGACTACCAGTTTGATGCCCAGAGCCGGTGTGGTCGAAAAAGGAGACCGGCTCACTAGGGGCAAAACGGTCATTTTGTACCGGGTTGGCCGGAACTGACTCAGAATGATCTGGAAAGGTAAAGGAAGGTTGAGAATACTATAAGAAGTAATCTCAGAGAGTTACCGGTTTGATACCCAGAGCCGGTGTGGTTCTCGGGGCATTCGGTTGCCTAGGGGCAAAATGGTCATCTTGACCGGAAAGTCTCGGAAAAGGTCCAAAGGGCAGTTTGGTCATTTTTCACCGAAGTGGGCCAAAAGACACTGGTGTTGACCTGGGTTTTGAGTGTTTCCGCCACTCTGACAGTGGTCGTCATGACACAAGGGTTTGTTGGCAATTCCCTATCTCGACTTATTTGTGAGTATTTTCGCTACTCTAACGGTTGTGATATTTACGAGTATTTTTGCTACTCGGACCGTCTCGAGGAATAAACTTTCTCGAGAGAGGGATTGGAAAGGGGACTTATTGTCTTCGAAAAGACGTGCCTGAGTTGGAACCGTCTTGAGGAATAAACTGTCTCGAGAGTGGGATTGGAAAGGGGTCTTACCGTCTTCGAAAAGACGTGCCTGGACTGGAACCGTCTCGAGGAATAAACTGTCTCGAGAGAGGGATTGAAAAGGGGACTTATCATCTTCGAAAAGGCGTGCCTGAGTTGGAACCGTCTCGAGGAATAAACTGTCTCGAGAGTGGGATTGGAAAGGGGTCTTACCATCTTCGAAAAGACGTGCCTGGATTGGAACCGTCTCGAGGAATAAATTGTCTCGAGAGAGGGATTGAAAAGGGGACTTATCGTCTTCGAAAAGACGTTCCTGAGTTGGAACCGTCTCGAGGAATAAACTGTCTCGAGAGTGGGATTGGAAAGGGGTCTTACCATATTCGAAAAGACGTGCTTGAATTGGAACCGTCTCGAGGAATAAACTGTCTCGAGAGAGGGATTGGAAAGGGAACTTATCGTCTTCGAAAAGACGTGCCTG
>CM065391.1:7830000-7867500 GCA_033060915.1 Euryodendron excelsum | reverse complement strand
GA
Source organism: Euryodendron excelsum (assembly GCA_033060915.1). Lineage (NCBI taxonomy): Eukaryota > Viridiplantae > Streptophyta > Magnoliopsida > Ericales > Pentaphylacaceae > Euryodendron > Euryodendron excelsum. The sequence goes on along the minus strand of CM065391.1, from coordinate 7,867,498 downwards.
AATATCCTCGAATGTATAAAACCAAATGTGTTGCTCATGGAATGTAATTACTTTTAAATGATATATACTATGAAATTTAGTGGGTGCAAAATATTGTTGATAATGTAAAGTTGAATGTGATTTACATGTACAAGTATACTATAATATTGTCAATAATGAGAGAATACACAACCATCAAGGAATTAAAACATTCTTGTGCAAATAGATTTGCGTATAATTTTCATATGCGTCATTCAATTTTGGAAGTTGAAGATGTATTGCGACTGTTGGTAGCATCTCCAAAGTGGAGGAGATTAAATTATAACAGAAAAGAAATAGCAAAAATGTCACAAACATAATTCCAAACACAAAATTTTGGAATCAAGGAAAAGAAGTTTTAGAAGTTTTGGAACTATCAATTCAAGTTCTTCACTTGGCAGATGGTGATAGTTCTACCTTAGGATATTTGTACGAAGTAATGGAAAGAGCTAAGAAAGCAATCAAAGAACGTTGTGGAAACAATCAAGGTAAGTACATACAAATATGGAAGTTATATGAGAAAAGGAGAAGTGAAAATATTATGCTTAAAAACTTGGTTCTTGTGGGGGAAAAAGAAGATCTTATTAGACCAAGTATAGTTTTATCACATGAAAACGTCAAATTTGTTCACAGATACAAAATGACAGTGATAAAAACATTTCATCCTCGCAAGTTGTAATAACTTTTCATTTTTCTCAATCATATTATGTTTCAGATAAACCTTGTAACTCTATATTAATTGTTTTATAGTTTGCAGAAGTATGGTGGGATTATTGCGGTGATTGTCTTCTAGTGTTACAAAAGTATGAAATTCGAATTCTAAGTCACCCATGTAGTTCTTCCTCAAGTGAGTAAATTGGAGTGCATGGAAAGTCACCAAAACAAAGAAGAGGAATAAGTTGACATAAAAAATGTTGGACAATCTTGTATATGATGATGATGGAGAAGTTCAATGAATTAAAAGCATGAGACTTGGAGCTGATTGATCTTGAGAAACTTACTGAATTACCTCAATATGTAGATCGTGAGCATGATGAGGTGGATCATCCATTAGACTTCACAAATGAGAATCCAGAGAATAGTTTAATTGTTGATAATGATCTTTCTTGGTTAGATTAGATGGTGGATCGAATTGAGCATATGGATTATCTTTTATCGACTTTTTCATTATGGATGGATATTAGACAGTATTTATTGTGGTTTTGACAAATTTATATTAGATGGAGATGATTTATTTTTTAGTTAGTTTATCAAAATACCATGAATAAATTTATTTGAAACTCACATAATTCTCTCTTATTTTTAAAGATTGATTTTAGTGGTAAAGGTTTAAACAGTTAGGTATTTGATTGAGTTTATGCCATTTTATTGATATTAAATTTAGAAATTTTATTTCATTAACTCTGAAGTATGGTATACTACATGTACATGATATAGAAGTCTATTAATATATGTATTTTATATATATATATATATATATTGCTGAATTTTTTATCCCAAGCTTTGGATTTGAGACACATATTATACTCGTACATATTATTATACGAACTATTTGGTTTTTTATTTTATATACTGAATTTTTTACTGAATTTTTCATTTAAGAATCGAATTATATTCATGTTTCTATACTTATTTTTTTCCCATACCAAATTTTATAGACTATGCTATGAAACATCCAATTGTTTATTTGTCTCAGGCATCCACAATAGCATCATGAACCCACCATTACTTCCTTCACTCGCTTTCCATCTTCATCAAAGCAAAAGCAATAGCCATAAAACTACTCACCACACACTTAGCCACCATAATCAACTGCTACCGTTCTCTTTGTCCAAATTACACATTGATTTAACTATCTTTGAAAATTGCCAAACCACCAAATTTAATCACAGTATTTGCTATCAAGTTGGACACCCTTTCCAACATCCTTATCCACCAGCAAACTTCATAGCTGGACGCATTAGTTTTCTTCAGTCACTGTACTTATGTTCTTAGTCTCCATAGAATTTTCTTGATTGTAATTGTTTTTTTTAATAGAAAGGACCTTATAGTAGTGGTGATCATACGATGTTAATAACTGTAAGACAAACTCTCTTTCTTGGTCAATTTTATAAATAAGAGTGAAAAAAAAACCTTGATCTTTATTTGTTATTCTGCAAATTAAAGGCTCAAACCTCTTTTGTTACAACTCACCATCTTTCTTTTTATTGGTTATCATTCATAAGTGCTTAATTTTGTTTTATGAATTTACTTTTTGCAAATTCATTTTTTGTTTTTTTTTTGTTCATTCTAAATTGTTTGCAAATTCTATAATTCAAGCCTCAACAACACACATTATACTTTCTATTTTTTGTTCCACAAAATTGCATAATCGAACTAATAATAGTTTTTCAAAAGCCAATCTGCAACAAGAAATAGATGAAAAATTTGGAGGGGAAATGATTGGGTTTTGAATCTTTAGATTCTAAGGAAGAGAGAGAGAGAGAGAGAGAGAGAGAGAGAGAGAGCTACTGTGGCAATACTTTTTATTATAATAGCCTAAATAGCACAAATAGCATTAGGTTGGAAATTAGTTGATGAGAGTGTTTTACTGAAATAAGTTATAAAAATAGTGTTATTCCGGCCAAAAAAACTCAATAATGAAGTATTCTTAAAGGAATGAACAAACTTAACATCAACGGAGTATGTGCATTGAAGACTCCCATAGGTATTGAAAAGTTGAACAGTGGACCATTAAAGGACCATTAGGAGTCTAACATGTGTCCAGGCAGTAGGAGTTCCTGTTACTTCTCTCTCACTCCCACTTTCCTCCTTGGCAAGTTGGCAACCCACCCAATCTCAAGTCCGGCTCCCCTCCAAACACCAATCTGTTGGTCCAAAATAACAAACCCAGAGGGGGGTGAATTAGGTTTTTTAAAACTTTAAAGCAACAATCATAGATTAATAATGAACAATATAAAGGAACAATAACACAATGCAAGATATATATATATATATATGCAAGCAGATTATAATGATAATAATGAAGAAAAACAAAGCATAAGAATGAGAGACATAAACTTTTACAGAGGTTCACTCACAACCCGTGGCCTACGTACTCTCGTCCTTGATCCTCTCGAAAGTAGTCTCCACTATGTAGAACCCCTTACACAACTTGTTAGTTGCTCAAATGCCCAACTCACTTCTTTATAAGAGTTCTTCCCAAACATTCAACCCTAAGTGATTTTGTACGAGATCACTAAATCTTACAAGTGCTTTTTCCCAATATACACTCAAACTCACATGATTTGCAACTTTATCCAAGTATAATACAAGGATTTGATACAAAGGGTGAACTCTGCAAAGAGTGGATAAAGCAAGTTTCGGCTCATATAATAAACCCCCAATAAATAAAAACATAGTATCAGATATAATCAATGAATCTTCACTTTCAAAACTTGACCTTATGTTCTTCTTATTTATAAATGTGTTGGAGATATTCTATATATAACCATCCTTTAATTCTAGCCATTGGAGATGATTTTGGTGTATTATAATGCAAAATTGACCTGTTAAGTTGTTCAAAAAATGTGACAGTTATGCCCAGAATTTATTTTTTGGAGGCAAGGTGTCGACACATTTACTGAAGGTGTCAGCACTATCAATTTTTTATTCAACACTGGTTTGAATGTGTCGACAGTAGACATTCAAAGTGTCAACACTATTAAATTTGGTTCAGCACTATTTTGAAAGTGTCAAAGTAGGTGTCGAGGCAGATGTCAGCACTTCCTTCAAAACTTACAATTCTAAGTTTCAAAGGTGTCAACCATCAACTTCATGGGCTATATTTATTCAGTTGCACACTATCTGAAGGTGTCAATACAAGTGTCATCACTTCCTTCAAAACTCCCCTATCTTACTTCTAAGGTGTCAACCATATCAAAATGTGTTGACCTTTCCAAAGAATTGATTCTTTCATTTGTGCACTACTTCAATTGTGTTGACAAGAGCCTTCGTTTGTGTCAACACTTCTGCTGCTTAAGTTCTTCATAGTTGATAAAACAAATGTGTCGACCAAATCTTCCTATATTGACAAGAGCTGGAGCATGATCTATGAGGATATAACTTCTTTAATGTGTCAAATATATCCAAATGTGTTGACAAGAGCTCTAAGCATGATATGAGAATCTTGGCCTTGAGCAAGGTGTTGATAATAGCTTTGAACTTTTTCTTTTGAGGATCGAGGGCCTTCAGTAAGGTGTCAACCATTTTGAAATGTGTCGATAAGAGCTTCTAGCATCTTTTGAGAATTTTCAAGTCATGTGTCGACCATACTGAGACGTGTCGACAAAAGCTTCTAGGGCTTCCAAATTGTCTTTGATAAGGATTGTCAAAGTGTCAACCATATTGTAATGTGTCAACACTTCTATCTTCAATTCTGCTTGAATTCCTCTGTTATCTCAATACTCCGGTTTGTACTTCAATCTTCAAATATTGATTCCAAGTCATCTTGAAACACTTCAAATGATCTCACTTGAGTGGTTAAATCTCAAAACACATACTTGAATCCTTTTAAGAGATTCAGTCCCTTCAAAATTAGAATTAATCCATAATGTTCTTGTATAAATCTTTATGCTTCCGACAAGTTTTCAAATCACCATGATAGACTTCCGGAGCTTGCATCATTCTTTTTAATACTGGTTGATTTTCTTAAGCATCTTCAATCTCTTAGAAAATAAGATTACCTAAGTAATCTTCTTGTTGAGTACATCATCAATCATTCTATCAAGTTTATCCATTAACCATACGCATGACAAGAGTAAATATAATGGATCTTTTATGCACTCTAAGTAAATTCATTAGTAAACAAAACACATGGCTTTTGTTATTATCAAAATCAACACATGGGGTCAACACAATCCTCCTTACTCTTCCAGACTTTAAATCTGGATAGGACACTTGTATTAGTAAAGATCTAACGGCTTTGAAAGAAATTGAATTGCATAAGAATTCTAAACTTAAAATTATTTTAAAACGTATATTTTCTTCTTCATATTCTATTTATTGTTGTTGGAGTGAATGTCTTTCTTCATAGTTTCCAGCGAGAGATTTTGTTGGTGTAGGATGATAAAAATTGGTTGCCGTTTTTTGATAATCTCTCACCCACCAGCACCCTTTGGATTTGCAACTCACCTTTCAAAGATTAATTAAAAATAAAAGAAAGATTTGTGAAACCTCTTATAGCCAATGCTTTAGTTATCAGCCAAAATCATCAAATGAACATGGTGTTCAAATTTCATAGGAAAGGCTATTGAGTAAGAGATCTTCCAACACTTAATGAGGGCTTAAATTAGGTGCTAGGTGGATACTTTGCAATTGGCAACGATTTCAGGAGGAAAGTAATGGGATAGAATCAACTTTTGCCAATTTGATAGTTCTGGGTTCCTTTGTGAAACCCACTCTAAGATGTTTTTTTGAAGGCTTTCATATCTTAAGCCATAGATTACTTTAGGTTTTTTAGCTCTGTTATAAAACTGGTTCAAATAGTTGAAAATTTATTGTTTTCTTTATTATAATTAATTAATTATTTTTTTGGGACTGGTTAATCACTTGAACAAGTTTTGTAAGAGAGTTTTGTTGGATCTCAGTTCAAAACTAAGGGTTGACGTCACCAGGAGGATATAGAGAATATAGAAAGAGGGAGAGAGATTTGCAAAACTATTTCATAACTGCAATGAATATTGGTTTGAAAATTCTTTCATGGCATGCGTTCAAGTTGACCATTAGATCTTTACTTAATACACGTGTCCTATTCAGACTCATAAGGAGGATTGGGGTCTGGAGGGGAGTCAAAACCCCCAATCTCACCCTATTTCTCAACCTTTTTCTCTCTCCTTCATTGTTCTCTCTCTCTTCTTTATCTAAAGGAGAGAGAGAGAGAGCTACCATGGCAATATTTCTTACTATAATTGCCTAAGTAACACAAATAGCATTAAGTTGGGAATTAATTCCGTGAAGTGTTATATTAAAAATTAGTTTTTAAAAACAGTATTATTCTGTCCAAAAACTCAAGAATGTAGTATTTTTTAACGAATGAAGAAACTTAATATTGCGGAGTATGTGCATTGAAGGACTCCCATTGGTATTGAAAATCTCATACGGGAACCATTAACGGTCCATTAGGAGTCTAACATGTGTCCAGACATTAGGTGTTCTTGCTGCTTCTCTCTCCCTCCCTCTCTCCTCCGTGGCAAACCACCCAATCTCACCCTTCTTCTCTCTCTCTCGATCCACCATTTTTATTATCTCTCCTTGTCTCTCTCTCTTTCCTCACTTCCCTTTCTATCTGCAAGTCAAGACTCCATCACTACAATCCCACCCATCCCCGCCACCATGCATGCATTGATGCCAACCCCCACACAACTTTCAACCGCCACCTCTACCAACCATTGTTCATCTATTTCCCTTCCCTGTTGTTCAAGGCCTCACAAATTCCTAAAAAGCTCTGTTCATGGCCACCTCCTCGATTCACATCTCCGATGGGGTATCGTTTAATTCTTTGCCCACTTCCCTCCACTGGTAGATCCCCCACTCTCCTTCCTACAAACTTTAAATGCCTACTCTCCTTCCTACAAACTTTAAACCCACATTGAATTGAAACCGTACTCCTAAAGCATCCGCAAAATTTCACGTGGAGCAAAAATGAAAAACAAACAAAGAAGGAAGTAAATCTCCCCCTCTCATCATCATCGCCTGCCCCACCTCTTCACACCCATATAAAATGGATTCTCTCCTCCTATCAATGTCTCCACTCTCTCTCTCTCTCTCTCTCTCTCTCTCTCTTCTTGCTCAAACTGCTTCGCTATGCCATTTGGAGCAACCACAGACAAGGGATTTGCACAGAGAAAACTAGAGAGCATAAAAGATTATTGTGTGTATGTCTGTACACATTTAATGTATAATTATTTGGACATGTGGCATTCTGAAGAAAACTAAATAAGGGTAATAACTTAATTTCATCCTTCTCGGTAGTCCCAAAATCTATTACAGGATTCTAAAAGAATGGAAAATAAGTGTAATTTCTAGAACTTGAGGAAAGTTGTCTTATGTTTTAATAAGTCTCAAGGGAAGTTAGTGTAATATATCCAAATATCAAAAAGAATGGAAGATAAGTGTAATTTCTAGAACTTGAGGAGAGTTGTCTTATGTTTCAATAAATCTCAAGGGAAGTTAGTGTAATATATCCAAATATCAAAACACAAAAAAGGAACAGAGAACAGAGAACATTTATATACATATATATTCATCGAATAACCATATATAAAGAAAACACAAGCAGCAAATCCATGTTTTGTACCCCAAAAAAATAAAAAATAAAAAAGAAGAAAACATAAGCAGCAAGTCTACGTTCCACCAAATTCAACTTTGTTTTTCGTAAGGTGAGAAACCATGAAAAAAAAGAAGAAGAAAAACAAAAGAAATCCCTCGCAACTAACACTAACACAAGAGCCATCCAACGCTGGCTGGTCAATCCAAGCCAGTGCAATTCAAAGCAGACTTTATATTCCGGACAGTGGAGCTGATGAGAGCATTAGCTTTGGCTACCAACTGCAACTCCACCTGCTTAGAAGCTGAGGCCTCACATGCCAGTATCTGGAAAACCACTGTGACAAGTGAACCACCGGAACTCCGGTGTGTAGCGCTGCTGCTTGAAGCTCCGGCTGACCTGGTGTCAGGACGGCCATCGCTGGAGATTATGAAACCTGACGGAAGTATGGCTATGTTGGAAGAGTCCGCACCGCTCACCGCCGTATCGAGAGATTTAATGTCGATGGGGGCATAGACTACTATTGCTCCCAGAGGATCGACACAACTCTCTTGAAGCACCAGCATATTGTTCTCGCAGGGAATGAGAGGCTGCTAGAGAGAAGCAATTTGATTGAAGTTCATTGGTCTTATTTGAAGTAAACCACTTTGTTGCTAGAAAACAAAGGACAGAGATATGATGCCCAACATGCATCCATATAATCACAAAATTCGTACACAAATGATCACATTGAACGAGTCATTCAATTTAAAATAATATGTCTGCCATGATGGCTTTTAGTTTTAACAATGTAAATGCTATGTCATTCTAATAAGATATTTTATATAAATTTTTTAAAAGAATATCATTTTTCTCACCGTAATTAACGAACTATTTTTGAGGTTATGTAAACTGTACTTCTATTTTGTTATCAAGTTCATAGAATGAATTTCTTTCTTAGTTTCAGCCATCTTACTAGGGGAAAAGTATTGTATAAAGAGAGACTTTATACAAAGTCTCATCCAAAATGATATAATAGTGACACTTCGTCTTGAAATTTTAACATGAAGTGATAGGTTTTTGTTTTGAAATAATTTTCACATTTTTTTCTATAAAAAATTTGTATTAAAATTCTGTCAAGTAGTATTACTCTTAATAAAGTTGTTCTATTCCCCGTGTAGCTTCAAGTATACCACGTACAAAAAAAACTTTTCAGCTTTAATTCAAGATTTGAAATCTCATCCCTCTATTTCAATGGTATAACACATATTAAATTAAAATAGTTTACTTATTCAATATTTTATTTATCTATCTATTATCTACTATTATTTTGAATTCATTTTTGTTAAATGCTTTTCATTTAGGTTGTCTGGACAGTTTGTGAGTCATCTTCTACTCTAACTAATGGTGTCCCCATTGCGCGTAGTAAAAAAAAAGAAGGTAAATATATATATTGAAAATTTGATAAGAAACAAACAATAAACATATAATAATATAAATTATGAATTGACGAATATTAACAGAAAATTTGCAATTTACTTGAAAAAGAGTCTGCTTTTGGTGAAAAAGAGCTGCATTCGTATCCTCCATGTAAATGGTATATATAACTTTAGAGCTCTATCGGTTAAGTGGTTGAATTTTAATGGTATTTTAAGAGATCTTAAGTAGTTAAATCTTAGTAAACTTTATTTTATGGATAAAAACCAAATACATCATATTAACTATGAAGTAGTTTAATGAAACTCAAAACTCCATTCATGATATCAACTATTATTTTAAATTAAACTTAAAAGAGATCTTACGTATACAAAGAAAAATTATTTGGTATGTCTCAATATTAAGTATTATTTTAAATAAAAATTAAATGGAATAGACAACTTAATTGGAACTTAATGGGTTTCTTTTCAAAATAGAAAACTTAATCAGATTAGTATAAATGAATACAATACCCAAATAGAAAACTCATTCATATCTACAGGTATAACCCGAAATAGAAAACTTATACATATCTATACATATAAAGCAATTAATAAGGATTTTCATTGCATATAATTCTTTTTATAATATGACTTGTGAAACAAATAGAATACTTAATGGGATAAATATCTTTATTGCCCCTATGACATGACATTTTAAAAATATAAGAGCAAAAAAGGTGTCACCTAAGCGGCACCTAGCAGAGAGACAAAATATAGGAGTGAACACAATTTATATATATATATATGCACTGAGGGTAGCATGCACTATGTGTATGTGCTATACTACACCCAATCACTCTCTCTACCATTAACTCAGTAGTAAAAGGTTACAAAATCTAAATAAGCAGTTTAGTTGTGAATATTACATAATTATTTTTGCATGTGTTAAATATAAATTGGGCAAACTTCTTGGTGTGAGTTATTTTTGTCAACAAAAAAAGAAAACCTGACAAAAGTGGAGACTTTATCAAAGTAGAGGTTTCACCAAAAGAATAATTAACCGGTAATGTCAATTTGATGAGGGGCGTAGTTCTTTATTTTTTAACTTGTGTAACGACGCAACAACCCTTTTTTTTAGCCTTTTTAGCAGCATAATTGTCTCTTTGCTAATACAAAAGACTGTCAATTACGAAATAGTGTCTATATAAATTTCGCATATACTGGACAAAAATTATGGATCTGTCCCTGCATACAGATTGTGTTTAAAGTCTTAACTTTAGGAGTTCAAGAAAGGACCTATTTCTACATCCTGTTATGATTTTAATGACCCATGATTCAATTCTAATACAAAGTGAAAAATGACATTATGATTTCCATATCCACAATACTGGAACTATAATAGAAAACAAATTACCTGAATGATAGATATGCGATTTCCTGGATGATCTCCATATGAGATACGGGCAATTTCTTGGGACGGATTTCCATTGGAGAGAGTGTCCCACTGATAGACAAAAGGAAAGGAATTCCAATAGTCGTCAAACATTTTACAACATCCGTTAGATGTAACAATCAAATGATCAAAAATTGTTCAAGTTTGCAAACCTGAGATCGCATTTTTTCGTCTCTGAAGAAATCAAACACAGCTTGAGATGAGAGTGGGAGCCAAAGAGAGGTAGCAGCGCTGATAATCAAGCCATCAGGTAGGCCTACTCCCGTGTTCTTGCAAACCGAGACTCGAATTTCACTACTGTTGAGTTCAGATAGATGAGGCATATCCAGTTTGTTTTTCATGGTTAAGTTTGCACACAAATTCTTGACCATCCTGTGTGAAAGGTTCATGATGCTTCTTCTACCTTCAGGCATACTTATCACTGGAACATATAAATTATCAAACCAAACAAGGTTAAAAAAAAAAAAAAAAAAAAGATTGGAAAGGAGAAAAAAAAGAAGAAAAAAAAGGATAAAAATTCGGTTATTAGAGTGAAAATCAGACAGTGAGAGAGTACCCCCTCCAAGTTCTTGATCACTAACTGCACTTCCCACCATTTGATACCCAAATCTTTCACACATCCTCTGAAGTGTAAAGAGCCATCTCTCTGCTCCATATGCCAAACCACGAAACACGAAATCTCTATAAAGGCGGTGAGTTAGGGCCTTATCATCGACTTCATCATGTTCTACCCAAGTAATCTATCATGCAAATAGAAAAATGGAGCTCCAAGTTAAACCTTGAGTAACACAAAACAACTTCCATGTATACCACCCAAGTAATCATCATCCACCGAATGGAGAAATGGGGCTCTATGTTAAACTTAGTACGACACAAAACAATGGCAACTTTAATTTTTGGTGAGAAGTAAACAGAAAAATCGGGGAAGCGAGTAATTGTTATCAAATGAGGCACGTAACAGTATGATAGTAATGATCTTACGTTGTCATAATGATAAAATGACTAAGGGAGGCATATAACATTCGAGAGTTAGCCCCATAAGTGGTGCTATAATGATCTTACGTTATTAGCCCCATAGGTGGTGCTGCAACAGGCATATAACATTCGAGAATGAGGCAGTCTTGTTTCTATTATTGATATAATCTGACTGCGACATGGACCAGGTCCAACCCATTTTGGCTAAATGCCTTCGCGCAAAAGATTACATAGAAATTTGATCCATCCATTTCCAAAACTAGTAATTATTGTAAACAATATACCGATATTCTTATGAATTGAGTTCCTTTGTGTCATCTTTTCCAATAATGCCCTATTGGCAATTATAATCGCGCCTTATCATATAGAAACATGAAGGGTACTATCACCTACTCAACAAATAATGTTCGACAGTCATTCTTCTCATCTATTAATTAAACAAAACCCTATAGGTATTGATCACTAAACATACATATATATATATATATATATCCTCACCTTGGAGCACCCATTTGACATGTCTTTGATCAAGCATCCAGAAGGAAGCCTCCAGCAGCAGAAAGGAGAAGTTTGTTGCCTCCCGTCGAAGAAGTCATAGGATACCTCCAGAATCATCCATGTTCCTTCATTGATTTGTTCACAGTAACGAAGGAAGTAGAATTCTCGAGGTGCCACCAGAGGTGAAAGTATATGCATTTTTTCGTATACCTGCATCAACCCTACGGTTCAGTTTACTTTTCTTGAACATGTGAAAAAGGAAATAAATTTGAACTCTGTGGCTATCAACCAGTTGTAGTGAACCACTCAGGCTTGTTGATTGAGTTCCAAGTTCTTGAATTGTCATTGATTTTGTGATGATTGTAGGAAACAGATCCGGCCTTTTAGTCTGTAAGATTTAATAAGTTGGTTGAAATATGCCAATCCGGAGATATGAAGAATAGGGTTTTGTAATAATAGTGACAAACAGAGTAATTAGAGCTAACCGAATCCAGTAGCATGCCAACCAGTTGAGTTCCATTCATTCTTACAATGCCCTCCTCTTTTGATGATTCGAATCTAGAACGTGAACATTTTAGGTGATGAATCCTCGAGAAGGTCTTTTGGTAGTTGTCACGATGAATAATATATCTCCCATCAGTGGGATCTTTTACCCATAGAGGCTCCATGACCAAAAGGCTAGTCAATTCATCAATGGCATTTGCAACAGTCTGAACCATGTGCGATTTGTCAGGTTCTTGCACCTCCTTTAACTTGTACAACAATGAGGGATCGCTAAAAATTCTGGAGCCAAAATCAGGATCAAGTGAACGACCTATGATCCTTTGTCTCGGGAAACTTCCTCTTGATGCATCTAGTGACGATCCAGGGGCAGGCGGCAGTGAGTGGATTTTTGAAACTGAAATGCCCATGGCGAAAAGAAGGTTGCATAGTTTTTCATACTGCGCGCAAAGGTGTCAAAATAAAATGTCAAGCCTATAGATTATTATGACAGAGAGAAGTTCAAGAATAAAATATCTCAACCTTTTCATTTAATTGGGCATTTTCTATCCGTTGTTGCTCTAGGCTCGATTGCTGTTCTTCTTTGCTGAAGGATAGATCCTTACATGTTGTGCACAATTCATCTTTCAGTACCTGTCTGATGGCAATGTTCTCGATTCTGAGCCTTTCATTCTCTACCCGAAGATCATTGCCTTCAACCCGCTCATTCCGAGCCTGAACCATATCAAGTAAAGATGAATTATACCATAGTTGAGGTCAAATCAACACATAAAGAACACCTAACATCCTCCAGAAACAGAAATGATAAAATTATAGAGCACCTTAACTAGAGTCCTCTTATTCTGAAACCAGAACTTGATCTGAATATGTGTAAGTCCCAATTCCCTTCCCAGTTGACGTCGCTGCCTTTCATTTGGGTGCTGGCATTCCTCAAAATATCTTCATCACCAAGATAGTAGGGGAAAAAAAAAAAAAAAAAAACTATCAGCAAACAGACAGAGAGAGAGAGAGAGAGAGAGAGAGAGAGAGAGAGAGAGAGAGAGATGGCTTTCTTAAACTAGATAAGCTAAAAAAAAGTACAGCAAAATTGCGTCCACGTTCAAAGACTGATACAAGAAAAAGTAAACGAAAACAAAGTTGTTGCAGTAATAAAATCCATAGATACAGTGGCCTAAATCAACAAACCAAGAAACCAGAAAACATTGACAAAGAAAAGTTCACGGAGAAAATCCAATGATCAACAGATATACAACGTGGTCTAGGCGGTAAAAAACGATGCGCCTATCTACAGGAAAAAACTAAGATCTACATCAAAAGTAAAGGGTTCCACGTGATCAAGACTACTATCACTGAACACAATTTGTATAACACCCTATCCATGAAGTTGTACAAAGCCAAAAAATTGCTTTAGACAAAAAAGTTGCTGAAAAATCAACTTTGTTCTTACGCTTCAAGCCTTTGAGTCTGGTAAGATGCGTGCCTATAGGGACGTTTTCTTCCCCTTGAAGAATTTGAGCTTTCGTACTCGTCTGCCGAAGTGAATCCCGCCATTTTCAGTCCTTTAGCAGCTCGTTTCTGATGTCTATGTAATCTGCTACAAAAATGGTGATTAGCACAGATAATTGGAAAAACTCATTTGCGTAAGAGGATAAATAGCAAACAAGAATGTAACGGAAGAAAAAGTAAATTTACAATCACCTTGGGGAAAGAGGGAGAGAGAGCCTGTGTTTGTGGGCCTATATTTTTGCTATGTTCTGGTTTACAATGCACTCACCTAGTCTTCAGCAAATGAGAAGCATCTGGAAAAGAATCTTAGTAATGGCCCTGCTAGGATGGATAAACAGATAGGTAGATATTCGCTGGCAAAATTAATTAATCTTAATCTTTGCACATTAGTGGATGATATTTGCAAATTGGTTGTCGAACTGTTTCAGTGCATTTAGATTAGCCACGCTTGCCCTAAAGATGGAACTAGTTTGGCCCCACTTTAACGTAGGAAATGACCTGTCCAGTGTCAACTTTCCTTGGAATTTTTGAATGTTTGCTTTGTTCAGCTATATCAAATGTGAACACCTCCAACCCCAAATGAAAATGACACAAGTTGCCTCTTTTGTATATGTAAGCACACTATTTTTGTCTGCTTGGCAATCTCCGACCCAACCAGGCTAAGTTTTCCAACACCACACCACGTGCAAACTCAAGATGAGTCTTTCAATCTCTAGTCCAATCAACTGGTCGCTTCTCGGGTCCACAAGGACCCGTTAGAGCCATAAGCACCATTATTCCAGGCAGCTCTCCGGACCGAGCGGTCCCAGAAACCAACGTCATCCAGGTAGCTTCCCGGGATCGGGCGATCTCGAGGACAAACACCTCATCAAGTTTTAGACGGTTCACTTTTGGCACCTGCTAGCCCGCCAATATAGAATGTCTGTCATTTGGTAGCTCTCCGAGACCAAGCATTCTCAGAGACCAACAACACATTTACAAGTAACTTTTTGGGACTAAGCATTCCTAGGAACCAACACCACCTTACAGGTAGCTCTTTAAGACCAGGAGTTCTTAGGGACCAACACAGCATAGGTAGTTTTTCGAGACCGGGCAGTCTCGGGAACCAACACCTAGGTCAACACCGGCGCCTGCTAGCCCGACTTGGTGAAAAATGACCAAACTTACCCCTTGGGCCTCCATGCACATTTTGAGAAAGTTCAAAATCTCTCAAAACGGTAAGTCCAGCATTCCAAAATGTTACTAATTAGTTGGGCGTGTTTTACACGCCATTCGCTCCCATTCCAGTCCCGTTCCGGCTAACTTCGGTCAAAATGATCGTTTTGCTCCTAAACGTCTTGACACTGTCCAAACCCCACCGAACGGTGAAAGACTCTCCCAAAACCATCCTTGAATGACTCGGTACGCTTAACACCACACACCAAACCATTCCTAATAATTTTCAGCAAATCTTGGCCAAAATGACCATTTTACCCCCGGCAATCCAAACATACCCCGAAATAGCACTGGTCCTGGGATTTCGAGCAAATGGTTTCACCATACACCCTTGTTTAACTCGAGAAGGACCCTACAACACTAAACGCTCACGACTCGATAAAAGTCCCCTAGAGCATCTCGCAAACGCTCCGCCTAAATTGTCTTTTCTCCCGATTCCCTAGTTATAATGCACCGTCAACTGACTTGAGAAATGCATAAATCAGGGAATTCTTGAAAGCTTGTTCATAGATCTTTCCATTGATATGGCTTGATCAGATAGATCGCTTCCTGAAGCCCTCTATCGTACGGTGTGAAAACTATAACTTTCAGCAACCCCTAGAGCGTCTCACAGACGCTTTGCCAGGGTTAACTTTTTCTCCGATTCCCTAATCAAAACGCACCATCAAATGACTTGAGAAATGCGTAAATCTAAGAACTCCCGAAAGTATTTTAAGAATACTTTCCATCAGTACGGTCCAATCGAAAAGATCGCTTCCCGATGACCTTGATCATGCAATACGAAAACAGTTACTTTCGAACACCCTCGGAGCGTATCACAGAAGCTTCGCAAACATGTTCTTTTTTGCACACTTCCCAAGACGATATCCCACGCTTCCAAACATAATTCAAACTTTTCAAAAACATGAAAGTTCACGAGAAACCCAAAGAGAACACCGTGGGTGCAACCGATTCTCCCAAAACCTTTTCAGTTGGCGCAATTATCGAGGCAAAGTTTGGACGAATCTTCCCGGTGATGGAGCGTATGCTATATGCACTCAAATTTTGATCAGATCGACCAACTTTCGATCAACATTCAAGATTTATCCAGTACACAGGGTGCCACGTGTCATTCTGGCAATGGAACAGTACCTGCGCATATCCTACATGCGCAAAGTCAAATTTTGGCCAGGCACATGTAGCACATGCGCCAGGCTTGTTCCAAATTGCCTATAAATACCAGGCCACCTCTTTGCATATTCCATCTCCGAAATTGATGCGAAACTCTGCTAAAACTGCTCCAGAACCTCGAATCTTTATATATATTCCACCCCTCTAACACTTAGGCTAGATTCTAACTCCCTCAAGCCTATACACTTCACCCACAAGGCCTTATACACCATTACACACTCCATTCCAGCCCCTCAAGCTCTCTTAAAGTGATTCAAGCTCCAATAAAGACATCCATTGAAGACTACAAGTGTGTTGAAGGCAAACGGTGGTATCCCTTTTACATTTGTGTCTTCCCCCACTCTTCTCTTCTCCCTCCTAGGCTACTTACGCTATTCTCTATTTTAATCCCCATCTACAACACCCCATTCTTGCATGCTTGAGCCAAGAGGGCTCTTGGATCATGCCTAGAGGAAAGCAAGTGAGATCCACCGTATAGGGGGACCTCTCACTAGCCTACTTTGAGATGGTATGGCCTAGGAGCCCCTTGTTTATGTGGTGTAGCCTAAAAGCCTTGTATGTGATCATGACCCCTTGCATATTGCTATTTTGATCATGTCTTGTGTGCTTGGCTTCATTTTTATGCTTATTGTCATGTTCTATAATGCTTACATTACTCTTAAACTCCATGTCATTTCCAAGCTCTACATTTCTTTCAAAAATTATTCCAAGAGTTGGCTCCTTGAAGCTTAGGATGAGACCTTAGAAATCATGCCTTAGAAAATCCCCTACTAACCTCTTAACTCTCACCTTGGCATCATGAAATTTTAACTTGCATAAGGATTGCTTTTCAATTATCTAATTTTCAAGGTTTCCATTCTTTTAAGTGTAATGGTTGGAATGGCCCCATGGGACCCTCTCTTGAGTGGTTTTCCTTTTATTTGGCCATAGGAACCCTCTGTTTGATGGAATGGCCTCCTACAAAAATGGTTTTCAAAACTCTTTTAAAAAATGGTTATCAAAAATGCATTCTCTCCATCTTTATATTAAAAATGGTGTCTTAAAGAGTTGTCATCACCATGCTGATTTTTGGACCCCTTACGCTCTTGTCAAGATTATGGTTATAATAGTCATGAGGAAACCTTCCTTGGAATGGTCTCCAATCACCAACCATATAAACCATGTTCTTGGCTAGAGTCAAAATTTTCATGGAAATGATCTTCAAAAGGGTTGTCCACCAAAGTCCATTGCATAACATGTTTTGTTTGTCAAAGCTCTTTCCAAAAGTGCATGAAACCAACTTTCAAAACCATTTTCCAATCCAACCCTAGGTTAACTTGACCCTAGTTGACCAACTCTAGATTAAATTGACCCTAGTTGTCCAACCTTAGGTTAATTTGACCATAGTTGTTCAACCTTAGGTTAACTTGACCCTAGTTGCCCAACCCTAGGTTAACTTGACCTTAGTTCACTCACCTTAGGTTAACCTAATCCTAGGTCATCTTAACCTTAGGTTAACCCTACCCTAGTTAGTTAACCCTAGGTCACCTTAACCTTAGGTTAACCTAACCTTAGTTAGCTAACCATAGGTCATCTCAACCCTAGGTTAAACCAACCCAAGTTAGTTAACCTTAGGTCACCCCTAACCCTAGGCCAACCTAACCTAGGTTAGTACACTTCAAGGTTCCAACTCTTGAACTCTTTTCTAAATGATCACTTAATTTTAAACTATTCTTATAACCCATTTTTCCAAAACCTCCTACTCTCTTGATTTTAAAAAACCAACTCTATAAACTCTTCACATGTTCTTACACTCCATCTTCAAGGCGTTTCCAAAAATATTTTCAAAAGGTCATAAACCTAAGGTGTCCCTAGCTGTCTCATGGTTAGGGATTCCAAGAAAAAGTGATAAATCAAGAACAACCTCCAAGGTTGTCCATGTTAGGATTCCAAACCTTTAGCCATTTCCAAAAATCACTTTAAAAAACTAATTCATCAAAACATTCTAAAGTCATGCCTCAAAGGTTTTCAAGACAAGACTTTAAAATCACTTTCAAGTTCTCTTAAGTCATTCCATAGCATTTTTCCAAAACTCCCTTAAGTCGATCCAAAAACATTTTCAAAGAGCTCTACTATCCAATTTCGAATCAAAGTTTTCAAAGACCTCGAAGTGTCTTAAACTTTTTCAAAGACCTCAAAGTGTCCTAAATTTTTCCAAAGACCCCAAAGTGTCTTCAAACCTTCCAAAGACCCTAATGCGCCTATTTTCCATTTGGCTCTTGCCCGAACTACGAATGACTTGATTCTCGCCAAATAAGATACGTAGGCAACCTAAAATGCTGCGGTCATAACCTTTATTTCAACTCCAATCCCTTTTTCAAAAATTCCAATCAATTCAAAATTTCTATTCTAAACTCTTTCAAAACCCCCACTATTTTCAAACTTCTTCCAAAAACTTGCATCATACATCATCCATCCGAAAAGTGATAACTAAACCCCGTTTTCAAAATTCTAAAGTGGATATTAAGTGGACAATGGTAACCAGTTATTCTAGTGAGTGAACAAAGGGTGATTAGATATGTAGGTACCGAAAGGGCGGGGTAGGGTGATGATCGTAGGATATCTTCCCCACACGTAACCAACCCCCGAATCATAGATTTCTGTTTTCAAATGACCAAAATGGAGTTATTTTCCAAAAGGACTTAAATCTTTCTAAAAGTTGCCAAACAACCTATTTCATTAAAAACCCTCTCTTGAGGGAGTTTTCAAAACCTTTTCCAAGAAACCCTAAGTTTAATCTTCGGATTAACACTTAGTTTTAGGTGTCCTAACTCACCTTAATCAAGTTAGGTGGTGACTCTTATTTTTTTGAAAAGCCCTTAGTCAAACCAATTTTCAAACCTAGTCGCACTTGTCCTTCTAAGAAGACGAGTTCTAGTGACAGAGTTCCGTGCTTTAGGGTCTCTGAGCCGAAAGGACCTTGGACACCCAAAAAATCGAGGCGCGACAGTATATATCTATGGTGAGATATGCGTCAGGTCTACTCCCCCTCTCTCTTCATCGTTTTTGTTTTTTTATTTAAATTTTGTTGGCATCAGTCACGACTCGCGTCACTTGCAATTGAGGGCTAGTCTCTGGCTGATGTCAGCCAACACAGCTGAGACCCACTAGCCGTGTTAGCAACTGGCCCTCAGTCATGGCTTGTGTGCATGTATATATGTGTACATATTATCCTCTTTCTTTCTTGCCTGTTTTTGAGTTTACAAAGATTTACTTGTATAGAGTTCTCCCATGTTTTGTGCCTAGTCAACTCATTTATTTTGTTAATAGAGGAATAATGTCATGTAATAATCTCTTTTGTGTCTTGTACCTAGAAGGCTCCATTTTTTGTTTTTGTTAATTTTTGTTACTCAATAGGCTGATTCGTTGGTGGAGCAATTTTAGCTTGTCAAGTATTTTTGTCTTTCTTTACATGTATCTTAGTAACCAATATTTGTTGCCCCATTCCATGATGAATATATATATTGTTTTGGATGGAGAAAATTGGGTATAATTATTTTGATAAACATATGGTAAGCAACTAATAATCCATTCAATTTTATTACTCCATTTTCAGTCCCTTTTTTTTTTTTTTTTGGCAAAGCAAAGAATTCATTGAGAATGAAAAATGAAATAGAGGAGGGGGGGAACCCAAGGCTTATCAAGCAACAAAACATTTGCTTGATAGAAAAGGGAACCACACCAAACAAGAAAAAGAAAAAAAGGAACAGAAGATGGAGAGGATAATTGGCCAGGAACCAATTTAAAACAAACACAAAAAGAGGAGAAAACTAGAACATAAGATCTTGAACTCGATCAATGTAGTATGAAAAGTCATGAAGACTGAAAGAGGCCACTGGAATAGCTACCTTCACCCATGATGCTGTAATGATCTTGATGCTTTCAGTTATATCATGGTGATTTGGTTGAACATGATTGAAAATCAACCCATTTCTTGCTATCCAAATATTCCAAAGAACAACAATAATCTGGTTGAACATGATTGAAAATCAACCCATTTCTTGCTATCCAAATATTCCAAAGAACAGCAATAAACAGAGAGTTCCATATTGCCTTCTTTAAGTTATTGAATTTGAAATCATACCACCATTCTAAATGAGACTTTAGGTCTCTTGGACATACCCAGATAAGACCCCACCATCGAAGTAAAGATGACCAAACCTTCCATGAGAACCTACAGGTTAGTAGAAGGTGATCCACATCTTGAATTTCCAGGCTACAAAGAGCACAAGTGACATCAATGCTTTGAGTGTTATTAGATCTTCTAGATAGCATTAGCCTAGTCTTGATTCTTCTTTCCAGAGTAAGCCAGCAGAAAAAGATTGTTTTTGGAGGGACCTTGAGCTTCCATATAAAACTAGAATTGAATTTGGGAAGGCCATAGCATCCTTTAACAGCTCTAACAACCCTGTAGAAAGACTTCCATGAAAAAATTTCAGAAGGATCAGCTTTCCATATAATTAAATCTAGCTTGTTGGGAGTAGGGAGGCATGACTGGATGAGCTTCAATAGATTAGAGAGGGTTTCTGATTCCTAGGCCATCAAGCTTCTTCTGAATGTGAGATTCCACATAGAACTTGAAAGAGAGAAAACAAACCCTACACTCTCCTCCTTTTGGATAGATAATGAATAAAGCCTAGGATATAAAGACTTCAAAGAATTGTCTCCTAGCCATTGATCATGCCTATATCTAATAGAATCCCCAGAACCAATTTAATTTGTAGATTGTCTAATAAAATGGAGCTTAGCCTGTTTTGAGAATATCCAACTGATTGGATATCACTCCAAATCCTTGAGCATCCAGTTGAGGGAACATCTAAAGGGGACCAAGAGCTTTGTTTTATATTGTAATTAGCACAAAGGATTCTTCTCTAGAAGGCATTCTTTTCACAACTGAATCTCCACCACCATTTTTGTAATAAGGATTGGTTCCTGATTTTCAATGATGGGATACCTAAACCTCCTACGAAGGTTTTGCTGGTCACTACAAAGGTTTTGTTGATTTTCAATGATGGGATAGCCAAACCTCCTTCCTACCTTCATCAATGTTTACATTCGGGTTCTAAAATGGTTACTATGAAGGTTTTGTTGAAACCTCATATTTCAAAAGTGAAGGATACACTAGGCAGCAATTGTAGAACATGCATACTATAAGAATCCCATTTTTATCGGCTCGATAATTTTCAATCCAAAACACTACTTTAGTAAAATTTCAAAACACTATCAAGCCCCAAATGTCCTTTCAAAGATCAAATCAACCCTTTAAGATTAAGACGATCACTCTTGAGCCCATATGGCCGTTTCAGAGTCAAAATGTCCAAAATGCCCATTGGCATTCCCTTGCTCCTCTAGGCATTCTAGGTAGCTTTTCAAGACCAGGCAGTTTTTGAAACCAATCGTCAACACCTTCAAAGTGGCGGAAGCACTCACAAACCTTATGCAGTTCACTTCTAGCACTTGCTAGCCCGTTGATGTAGAATGTTTGTTAAACCTCTCGGTATCAAGCAGCCTTCCTGAGACTAAGAGATCTTTGGAGCCAATTGCCAAAACCACTGGAATGGCATAAATATTCACAAACTACCAAACCATTGGAATGGCAGAAACACTTGCAAACAGGTTAACACGGGCACACTACAAGCAACCTAATGTCAAAAGACCAACTACGGCTCTTGGCTGTGATATGTTTATTGAGGAAAATTTGTCTTCAGAAATTAACTCATCTCAACCGTCGGAGTGAAGAAAATGCTCATAAACCAAATTAACACCGGTGCCCACTAGACCTGACAAGTGAAAAATGACTGTTCTGCCCCTAGACAATCGACACATCTTTTGAGAAAATATAATCCCTCAAGATAGTAAAACCACCTTAATACTATCTCTAGATAGTCTGGCTTGTTCAATATGCCATTCAAACCCAATTTGGTGGGCAAAATGATTGTTTTGCCTCTAGGCAGCCTGACACGCCTTTTGAGAAGTACACATCCCCCGAAGCAGGAAAACCATTCCAAACTACCTCTTAGATAGTCAGGCACATCCTAGTTGCCACATAAAATCTATCTTGGTCTCATTTCGACAGGTTTCAGTCAAAATGATCATTCTACCCTTATGTGCCCAAACACATTTTGAAAACCACACCGGCTCTAGGAACTATACTGGCTATGCTCCGTAGATGGTTCAATAACATTTGAAAAAGTGTCCCTTGGCTCGAAGCACTCTTTAATTGACAAGAGCTTCGAGAAGCGTGTCACATATGCTTCTTCAAAGTCAACTTTTTCTTTACTTCCCTAATTATAACGCACCATCAAATGGTTGATGAAATGCACAAATGAGGGAATTTCCAGAAGCCTGAACAATAGGCTTTCCATCGGTACATTCTGATAGTCAAAAACATTAATCGAAAAGGCCGTGATTGAACGGTTACAAGAAGGGCACTTTCAAAAACTTGGGAAGAGAATAATAGATGCTTCCCATTTCTCGTTTTAAATTCTGATTCCCTAATTATAACACACCGTCAAACGGTTATCAAATGCATAAATTAGAGAATTTCCAAAAGTGTTTCCAAAGGGCTTTCCTTAGATACAGTTCAATTAAGAAGGTCACTTCCCGAAAGTCAAGATTGTATGAATAAAAGACGGCCATTTCAAAAAATCAAGGAAAAATCGCGCAGACGCTTTCAAAAAGCTTATTTTTAAGCTCACTTCCTGAGACATTATCCCAATCAACCGGAATGATCCAAAGCGATCAAGTGACATTAAGTTCAAGAGAAACTAAAGGAGAGCATTGCCAATGTGTCTAATTTCCCTGTATAGTACAAATATCAAGGAAAGGCAAGCGTAAAAGTTCTTAGCATGGAAACATGTGTTACATGCGTCTATATTTTGATCAGATCGAGACAAAACTTGAAATGCTACCCAAGTTCGATAAGTATAGGAGTGCCACATGGCATTCTCCTATAGGTCCAAGCTGGACAGTTTGCCATGTGACCTGGACAGTTTGCCTATAAATAGAGGCACACCCCCCTATGTATTTCAGAGATAGCAATTTTAAGGAAATTTTACCAAAATAGTTTCCTAAACTCAAAATTCACAAAAGAGCTCTAAGTCTCTCAAATTCAAGAGAAGCCTCACTCAATTTAAATATCAAGGTCCAAGCTATAGTGGACTAAAGGCTTAGAAGAGTTAAAGTAATCATTATTTTAAGCTTATGTCTACTCCACTCTCTCTATTCACTTCTTCAAAGCTCACTTGACCTCTTTTCATTTTTAACTCCCATTTTTTACCCCCCCTTTCTTTGCATTCTTGAAACAAGAGAGCTTGATAGCCATGTCTAGACGAAAGAACACAAAACCCACGGAACCCGGGGATGTCTTATGAGTCTAGTTATAGATGGTATGGTTTTGAAGCTCCTTGTAATGTGGTGAACCCAAGTCTTATCTAGTTTAATTTTTGAACTTTGTTTAAGCCCTAGTTACTTGTTGGAAAATTGGTGGGTGTAACTCTAGAAGCACTAATCCTTGAAGCTCTTAGTTCATAGCTTTATGTGACTTGAGTGTTACAGCTTTCCTCATTGTCATCTGACTGCACCAAATATGTGCTTAAGATAATCCCGAGTGCAAGATGACAAAGTCATATATACTCGGAGTATGAGATTGTTCCCACGAGGAACAATTTATACAGAATCAAAAGAACTAGAATAATCCTCTCAATCGCTCACAAAAATCTGAACAATTTGCTTCTAAAAGAAAATAAAATTCTAATTGTTTTGGAAAAAGGTCTGATTATCTAAACTAACTAGCAAACAAAGACAAATAACTTGAACAAGGTTTGAATATAAAGTAATGAGAACAAGTCTCAGGATCAATCGATCCAACCAATTGTGTCTCTTGAAATTCCAAAGGACATAATTTTGTATTGAAACTTGTATTAAATCGGGTTGTTAGATTCAAGGACGAATACCATCGATTCGTGCAGCACATACACTTAATATAGATTCATGCATAAACGTTACCGAACATAATCAAACATCCAAGTTATCAAAGATTTCTAGAACAAAGAAGAAAAAGAAAGATAAAAATAGAAAATTGAACTTTGAAACCCAAAATCTCACCTCCTTTGTTCATCTAAGACCTTCAATTGGTCTTCATAATCAATCTCGAGATGAAAGATTTAGCTACTCATCTCCATCTATGAAAAATTTGAAATAATTGAATGAATAGTGAAAATCTAGATTTTGTGTGAAGAAACAAAAAAAATCTTGAATTGAATGCAAGGAATCTAGAAAATTTGTATTGAAACTTGTATTAAAGTGAATCCGATTAAAAGAAAGCAACAAACTAATAAATCTAAGCTATTCTAGCATAAAAACTGTGAAAACTCTCTACAAAGTCTACCTCCCTCGAACATAAACCGAGTAGGTATTTATAGGGATCGTAGTCAAAACCCTAGAAATATTCTGAATTTCTGCCTTACCGTTAGAACGGTGAAACGGGCATTTAAACGCCAATGTTAACTCTTCTGCACCGTTTGAACTGTGGAAAATGGCGTTTGAATGCCAGGCTTAAATTGATTTTGATTGCTCTCTGGCCATTCGAATACTGGGATTGAGCATTCGAACGCTAGGCTATTTTTTTCCCCTTTTGGTTTCTGCTTTGCGTCTTACCGATTGAACGGTATATTTGGCGTTCGAACTTTGGAGGCCTTTTTCACCCTTTTTGGTTTCAACTTGTTTAAGGCTCTTAGAGTCAGAATTCGATGATGCTCATTAGATGCAAACATGTGTAACTTGAAGCGAGCTTTCTAACAGCATATGATTTATCCTATTTTGAGCTACCAGTAAAAACTTGCATGTTTTCTGAGATAAGGCCACAACATCGTTCCTTGACAAGCCATGCCCACAGATCGGATTACTTATTTGACTCCAAATCAACTCCCTTAGCTTTAAATACCTGAAATATGATTAAGTACGAGGTTAAATACAATACATAGCAAAGAAAGTATAGTTCACACTAATCTATGGCTAGCAATGGTCATTTAGCGGCAATAGATTGCACTTATACAGTCTAATCACACCCCCCAACTAACCTTTTGCTAGTCCCTAGCAAAACTAACAAAAGAAAACATAATTTCCACTTTCATAGGAGTCCCGAATGTATTTAGCAAATACACCAAGCCTTCAAACCCCTAGGTTATCCAAGTGGATGAGTGGTGTCTCGTGAGGGTTTCCAGAGATGGTATCTAGAAACATCAATCATCAAAAACAGTTTAAGACAACAGTTCCCAAATATATAACTATGTAAAGAATTCAACTCAAACCTGGCTCGACATACAAACTATAAAACTGTCAAGTGTGTTGGCCCAAAAGGTAACCCAACAGGGGGGTGAATTAGGTTTCTCGAAGATTAATAACAATTAAGATTAATTAAAATTAATCTAAACAATGCAACAATGATCAATCTATATGTAAAGCAATGTAATCAGCAGAAGAGAAGAAAACAGAGTAATAGAAAGAACACAAAGATTTACCGAGGTTCAACTACAATCCGTGGTTTACGTCCTTACCCCAAGATCCCCTTGAAGTCTTCCTCCACTATGTAATCTCCAATTACAAATGGGTGCTGATTGACCAAGTGCTGAGCTCACTACACACAAGAACTTCAATCTAAGTTCTTCAGCCACTAAGTGGTTTTGCTCAAGCTCCACTCAAACTTACAAGAGTTTTTCTTTCTTAAGTGAACTCTCAAACTCTCACTTAAAAGTGTATAAAGATATACAAGTAACTCACAAAGTGAAGACAAGAGGAATTTTTAGGAATTTCAGTTGATCAGTCAATAGATTCTTGTTTCTTGTCTCTTTTCTTGTTATAAATGCAGCTGGAAGCTTGTATATAAACCCCTGTATTGATTTCATCCGTTGGAGGTTGTTGGGTTTCATTTAATGCACGTCTAGTCCATTATAATGTTAGAAAAACTAGCCGTTATATCCCAGGGGTCGACTTCAGACTTGTAGAGTCAATACTTCTGGTTCTGCATTTACTAGATGTTGTCCACTGTCATTATGAGTCAACTCTTCATATCAGTGAGTCGGCTCCTTGTTCATTTAGTCTTCACTTCATTTTGCTTATGTCGTCATGAGGCGACTCTTTAATTTCATGAGTCCGCTCTTTGTATAGAAAACTTACTTCAGGTTTCATGAGTCGATTCTTTATATTAAAGAGTTGACTCTTTGCTCATTTGATCTTCAAGTTTTCTGCATCTGTCTTATGAGGCAACTCCTCATTTCCATGAGTCTGCTTATTGCCCAGAAGTCTGCTTTCTGACTTATAATGATCTATGTAAGCACCCCATTTTTGACCGCTCGGCAGTCTACACTCCGTCCAGACTTGTACTTAAGGCAATATGGACGTATTCCAATTAAAACCAACTCTCTAAGTCTAAATCCCATCATTTCGCGGGCCCACCAGGCCCAAATAGAGGTAAAATGACCAAAATGCCCTTAGAGGCATTGTCCTTTCCAATTCTAATCCCTCTCTCGAGACAGTTGATTCCTTGAGACAGTAAATCTACTCCAACTAGGCACGTCTTTCCGAAGACTATAAGACCCCTTTCCAATTCCAAATCAAGCACGTTTTTCCGAAGGCGATAAGACCCCTTTCCAATTCCAATCCCTTTCTCAAAATAGTTGATTCCTTGAGACGATAAATCTACTCCAATCAGGCACGTCTTTCCAAAGACGATAAGACCCCTTTCCAATTCCAATCCCTCTCTCGAGACAGTTGATTCCTTGAGACAGTAAACCTACTCCAATCAGGCACGTCTTTCCGAAGATGATAAGACCTCTTTCCAATTCCAATCCCTCTCTCGAGACAGTTGATTCCTCGAGACGGTTTGGCATGTTTTTCAAAAAAAATCTCTTCGGAACGATAAGTCCCTTTAAACCTGTTGACCGGGACGAGACCCCAAGTCCCCTAGATGGTAGAACGGTCCACCTTTGGCGCCTGCTAGCCCTCCAATGCAGAAATGTCCGTTTAGGCATGCCTTTCAAGAAAGTTGATTCTCAAGCACTAAGTCCCTTTAGCAGCTTCTCGAGATCAGGTCGTCTCGAAAATGATCGCGAACTGTCAGAGTAGCGGAAATACTCACAAACGTCGTAACCGTTAGAGTAGCGAAAATACTCGCAAAAAGGTCGATATAGGTGCCTTCTAGTCAGAGTGGCAGAAACACTCAAAACCCAGGTCAACACCGATGCCTGCTAGCCCACTTCGGTAAAAAATGACCAAACTGTCCCTTGGGCCTTTTTCGACACTTTTCTTGAGAACACTCCTGAGTCCTCAGAACGCTGAGTCCAACCGACTAAGATTGTCTTCAAAGCAGTCTGGCATGATTAGGTGCCTTCTAGTCAGTTTCGGGCCAATTCCAAGACTTTCCGGTCAAGATGACCATTTTGCCCTTAGGCATTCGAATGCCCCGGGAACCACACCGGCTCTGGGTATCAAGCCGGTAACCTTCTGAGAATGCTTCTTATAGTATTCTCAACCTTTCTTTACCTTCCTGGATCATTCCTAGTTAGTTCCGGCAAACCCGATACAAAATGACCGTTTTACCCCTGGTGAGCTGGTCTCCTTTTCTGACCACACCTGCTTTGGGTATCAAACCGGTAACCTCTTAAGATTGCTTCTTACATTATTCTCAACCTTCCTTTACCTTTTCGGATCATTCCGAGTCAGTTCCGGCAAGCCCGGTGCAAAATGACCATTTTGCCCCTGGTGGGCCGGTCACCTTTTCCGACCACACCGACTCTGGGTATCAAACCGGTAACCTTTGGGAACATTCTGAATAATGTTTTCAAATAACGAGTCTTCTTTCGGGACAGTCCGAGTCCGTCTCGGCAGCTTCTCAATCCGATTGACCGTTTTGCCCCTAAAGACCCGATCAACCCTTCCGACATATCCTATCCTCATTTTTCAAGTCAAATACCCCTGGGACACTATTCTAAGTGTTCCTACCCTTTTTTGGCCTTCTGGGCCAATCCTAGTCCCCTAAATCCTTCCCGGACTTTTCGGACTCACTCTTAGTGAAGCCAGACAATAAATTGCATGGTAGTCACTAGTACAAGTGCCCAAATCTATCAAAGATATATAGCTTACCGACTTAACAAAATTTCCTAACTGGCTAGCGCCACTAGTAGTGGCGCCAAGCCAAGAAATGGCCTGGCGTCACTAGGAGGAATTTTGCCTTGGCGCCACTGCAATAGGCGCTAGGTCTATCCCATCTCTATAAATACAGAGCCTCTTTCAGCGTGGAAGGGGTTCGGAAACTCAGTCTAACAACACTAATATTCGATATACAGAGCTCATACACTCCCAAAACCCTAGGTTCCTTAGGTTTTCCAAACCCTAGCCACTATACACAAACCTTAGCCTCATATACAGTCCTATACACTCTCATACATTTATACACTAGCTTCCAATCCTCTTTCGAAGACGTGAAGAGCTGCAATCTGAAGTTTTGAAGATTGAAGACAACTCTTGAATATTGAAGTGAAGACCAAAGCAAGAAAAGCAAGGCACACAAAGCAAGCGAAATAACAAGACATACTATAGGCTTTCTCTTTAAGTTTCTGCACTTCCCCCTCTTTCTTCTCTCTCCTAACCCAGTTGGGTTTTCTCTATTTTAATCCCCCATCTCTTTCCCCCCCTTTCTTTGCATGCTTGAAACAAGGGGATTCCTGGTCCATGTGTAGGATTAGACTATTGGAGAGTCACTGTGTCGGGGGCTTTCTTTTAGTCTAACCGGACACCACGTGGGTTCTGCCCCCTTGATTATGTGGTGAAGCCTTAGCCTTGTATGTTCACAACCCTAAATTTGCATTGTGCATATCATGATTCTTGCATTCTTCCAAAAGTCGTTTTCAAACTTGTTTTCAAAATTGCAACAAAATCTCATTTTTCAAAACTTGTTTTCAAAATCACAATCTTAGGGTGATTCTAGCCTTTCCATGGCTAGGGTTGCTTTAGGAAAGTGTTACATTTAAAGTGACTTTCATGGTCCATATATTCAAACCTTTGTTATTTTCAAAACCACTTTCCTAAAGTGGTTCTAGTTTTCTTATGGCTAGAATCGTTTTAGGAAAGTGAGACATTTTTATACCTTCTAAAAACTTTCTAAATTTCAAATTTTTCTTAATTCAAAATTTTCTTAAGTTAAAACTTTCTAAACCCAAATCTTTCTAAAATCCTAACTTTCTAAATTTCAAAATCTTTCCGAATCCGAAACTTTCTAAATTCAAAACTTTCTTAAGTTAAATTTTTCTAAACTTCTAAACTTTCTAAATTCTAAACTTTCCTAAAACTTCAAATCTTTCCAAATCTAAAAACTTTCTAAACTCAAAACTTTCTTATTTTCAAAACTTCCTTGTTTTCAAAACCTTTCCTATTTCAAAACCTTTCTTAATTCAAAATTTTCCTAAGTTGAAACTTTCTCAATTCAAAATTTTTCCAAAGTGAAACTTTCCTAAAATGACACTTTCTTAATTCGAACTTTTCCTAAATCAAATCTTTCCTAAATCTAGTCTTTCCAAATCTTCCAAGTCCAACATTCGAGTCAAATCTTTCTAAACCTCTAGTCTTTCCTAAATCTCATCTTTCCTAAGTCTAGGTTTCCTAAGCCTCAATCTTTCCAAAACAATTCCAATTTCCCATATTCTATTCTAAGTTCAAATCAAATCCTTTTTCTAATCAAAATCTCTTTTTCAAATCATACCTTCTATTTTCAATCGGACTCTTGTCCGAACTACGACTGACCTGATTCCTCCAAAAGGATACATAAACAACTCTCATGGGTGCGGTCTCCACATTTTCCAAATCTCAAATTCCACAATCTTTTCAAATCTCCAATCTATTTTCAAACTTCAAATTTCAAATTTCTATTTCCAAATCTCTATTTCTAATTTTTCAAACTTTCCAATTTCAAATCTATCATTTCAAATCTTTCTTCCAAAATCAAATCAAATTCTTCTTTTCAAATCTATTTCCAAATCAATTCTCTTTTCTTGCACTTGTATTTCATGCATCATGTCTTTTTAAGCATTCTTTTTCAAAGTGGTTAGGATTGAACATATGTTGGTTGAATACTCTCATAGGTGAATATGGGGTAAATAAACATATAGGTACCCAAGGGCGGGGTAGGGTGATGGTTTAGTGCGTCTTCCCTACACGTAACCAACCTCCGAACCTAGAATCACTGTTTTCATAGACCAAAAAGGAGTTATTTTTCTAAAAAGGGCTAAATGTTTTCTAAAAGTTATCAAACAACCTGTTTTCTTAAAAACCCTATCTTGAGGTGGTATTTTCAAAATCCTTTTTCAAAAACCCTAAGTGTAGTCTTCGGATTATTCTTAGTTTTTAGGTGACCTAACTCACCTTAATCAAGTTAGGTGGCGACTGCAAACTTTTTCCAAAAGCTCTTTATTCAAATTAATTTTCAATTCAAACCTAGTCACACTCATTCTTCTAGGAGGGTGAGTTCTAACGAGAGAGTACAGTGTTTTTCTCACTTGTGTGTGTATTCTTCGAGTGCAAAAAATCTGGGTGCGACAATCCAGTTCATCTCAGTAATAGTATAAGATCTTCAAGGAGTCTTTTCTTTGGGGTATGATGATTAATTAAAATTCTTTAACTCATCAGAGATAACTTCTATTCAATTTGGATTGAATCAATCATTTGGTATTCATTTCCTCTTGATTTCCAAACTATTAGAGCTTCACTCAAACTTTGAACTCTTCTTCTTTGTATGCAAAGCTTCTTCTTTCATTGTAGAACAATCTCTTTTAATGCCAAGCTTTCTCTATTACGTAGAGCTTCACAATGCTTCATTGCCGATTTCTTCTCTTTGCTAGCAATTCTTTTTTCTTCTTTAAAATTACTTCAATGAGACTTTTGTAAACTTGATGAAATTTCTTCATACACATTGTCTTCATTGATTCTTTATATCTCAGAAGAATTCTTCACTTGAATTCCATGTAGAGATTAGGCAATCAATGTGAATCTCCTTCTCAAGCAACTTCCAATTACATTATCTTGAATCGACCTTTTGCACACTTGATGGAGTCCTCTTTTGAGCATATTCAATCTCTTCATAATCAAATCATCTTCAACTGACTTTAGCATAATTTGATGAAGTCTTCTATCATTCTGAGTGCAATACAACTTTATTGAGTCTATACATGCTTAATAAAAACCTTATTTGAACACCTTCAATCTCTTCGAATGCAAATTATTTGTTTGAAGTAGAAATAGGCATCAATGCTTTGTTTGGTTCATTACATAGCTCTTGGAATTCATTGCTTGATCTTGAGCTTGTTGTGCATTCACTTTGACAAGTATTAGACTTAAAGTTAATTTTAAGTCTAAATTATAAACTTTATTAATCTACACACTAAGTAAATGCATTAGTAAAATAACATAAGGTTTGTTTATCATCGAAATCAATATGAGGATCAATCTTGAGTCAACAATCTCCCCCTTTTTGATGATGACAAAACCTCTGCAAAATAAGTTCATGTAAGATTAAATGAATTGAATAGAGTTAAATATCATACCAGAATAGAACTCCCCTTTTGTTTCGTAATTAAGCAGATGATGCTTAGAGGACATAAAACTTTTCAAAAACAACTTCCAGGGAGTTTTTGTCTGTAAATTTAAAAACAAATTAAGGGAAATGATTCATGTTACTCCCCCTGAGAACATGCTATATATATATATATATATCAATTATCACTCATTTCATTTCATTTTTATTTCTTTGTCTAATTCTTGTTCCCCAATAAAGGTTATATATACTCAATCTTGAATAAATACTTCTCCCTCATATTTATCAAATTCTTCTTGTCAATATTTTTTAATTCAAAGTTATGTGCAATTCATTTTTCCAACAAACATACATAGTTCATTTTGTTTTTGTTAATTCTAGTTAATGGTTTAAATTGAACTCAATCTGTTTTGTCCAATTTTGCTCCAAATCTTCTCCCAATTCTTCTCCCCCCTTTTTGTCAATTCATCAAAAAGGGAAATATATTAGAAAGTAAAGACAGGTACAATAGCAAAATAAATAAATAAATAAATAAAACAAAATAATTGTATAAACAAGAAAGCAATCAAACCAGCAAGAATTCAAGGAGATTAATTGGGCACCTGAACAAAAACATATCTCATTCATTGAACATTGAGATTACAAAAGAAATTGTTACAGTTAAGTATCCACATAAATTATGCAATAAAAAAAATGTTATAACAGGGCCATGAGTATGCAGGATGATAGGACAAGGGGGAATATAAGGTGAAGAGAAGTGAGGAAGGTAAGGTTAGGTAGACTGAGGAAAGGGGAGTCTAGTGAGTATCAGATTCAGTTGCCAAAGAGTCCTCTTCTCTAGCTTCTTCCCCTTCCTGTGCTTCCTCCTCTTCTTCTTTTTCTTCTTTTGTAATTTTTTTTTCATTTCTCAACATTTGTACTTCCTTTTTGAGTTTTCTCATCTTTCTTTCGATAATCATCATCCTTGTAGTTGCAATGTCTGCCTTGTGATTCAATTTGTCCAAAGATTCTATAACTTGAGTCATAAAGTACTCAAGTCCCCTGTACTCTCTTGTAATTCAGAACTCAAAATTCTTCTTGTGCTTCTCTGCCTGGAGGTGCTCCTAAATGGAGCCTTTCCTTTTGAAGTACTTTCCCCTTTATTTTTCTTTAGAATCCATTTGTTATTCTTTAGCATGTACCCCATTCTTTTGAGTGTTCTCTCATTGTATTTATCACTAATGGCTTTGAAGATTCTTTTCTTCTCATTCTTCATATTAATACCAAAATACTTGAAAACTTTTGTCAAGAAAATTCCATATGGCAAAATAATTTGGAGATGGTAGCCTTTTATATATGATCCAAAATAAACAGAGGCAAGCCAATCCTTGAATAAGTTATGTATGCCCATAGGAAGAATAACTCCTTTTCCGAAACATAATCATACTTCCTAGTTTTGGAAGTAAATATGGTGCAGGTAAAGTGATGAACAAGCCTTAATTCAAAAGGCAAATCAATAGCAAGGGGTTGCACATTTTCATCCACATCCTTTTCATAGAGAGTTTTCAGTTGATCTTTCCATGAGACCTTATCGCTGTAAACTTCTCCACCAATATTGATTCCAAGAATATGTCTAATCACTTCTCTATCTAAAGTGATGTTAATACCCTTAACGTAACTATTGATAGTCACTGCTCCAGGTTCCCTTTCAGCATTAGAATAGAAGTGAGCAACCAGATCAGGGTATACATCATCCCTAAGTATTGTCATATATTTCCACCCTATGTTCCCAAATTTTGCTCCAAATTTGAACTTATGATGATTAAAGAATTTATAATCTATCCATCTTCCATTGAATACTTTTCTAAGAGAAAAACTTGAATTGTACCTTTCTTGGGCTTTGCCTTCACTGAAATATAATTTATTACATTCCAGAACTGGTGAGGATGCAGTTTCTCCAGTTTTGATCTTCTTTCATTTCCTTTTGTCCTTGCTAGACTCCCCCTTTGATTTCCTCTTTGTTTCTTTCAAAATGGGAGTGGTTGCTACGACTAGGGCTTTAGACGTCTTTTTCGGTTTAGAGGTTTTGGGAGCCATTGTGGAATTAGAGACGTTGAGGGAGGATGGAGAGGGGTCGATTAGGGTTTAAAAAAGAGATTGATATGAAGAAATGTGATGGTTTGATGGGGACGGTTGGGCTTTGGTGTAAACAGGGGAGCGGGAGAGAAAAAGAGTGATAGTAAAAGAGAGAGGAAAATTTTGAATGTTTGTAAAGTGGGCTTCATTTGAGTATATAGGCCCGACTTATGAGGAGACTCATAAATATAATGAGCTGACACATGCCTGTTAAAGATATAATTTGAGTCCACTCTCGTGATGAGTCGACTCTTTGAAATTGAGTGTCGACTCATGCAACCAGACTAGGCATGTGACTTATAAGGAATTCATGAAATAATCTTTTTCAACTCTTGTGCCAAAAGATGTCTTAATATGATCATGTAATGAATCATGAATTCAAGAAATGCATTTCATATGAATGATAACACATTTAAACATTCAAAACACAAATTTCACTCAAATTAAACACATTTTAAGATATAGGATCACTCATCCCTAATTCTCTTCTAATCATACAAAATGATCTTCACTTAATGGTTTAGTAAAGATATCAGCTAATTGCATATTTATGCACACAAAGTCAAGTTCTATATCATCTTTTTGAACATGGTTTCGTATAAAGTGATATCTAATTTCAATGTGCTTTGTGCGAGAGTGTTGAACATGATTTTTAGTCAAATTTATAGCACTAGTATTATCACACTTAATAGGAATATGATCAAACAACATTCCATAATCTTCTAATTGTTGTTTGATCCACAAGACTTGTGCACAACAAGTACTAGCTGCTACATATTCAGCCTCAGCTGTGGAGAGAGCAATTGAATTTTATTTATTGCTATACCAAGATACAATCATATTGCTTAGGAGTTGGCAAGAGCCACTTGTGCTCTTTCTATCAATTCTACTCCCCGCATAGTCAGCGTCAGTGTAAACATTTATATTAAAAGCAAGTGCTCTTTGGATACCATAATCCAAGGTTTGGTGTGTGCTTAATGTAAGCACCCCATTTTTGACCGCTCGGCAGTCTACACTCCGTCCAGACTTGTTTTCAAGTCATTATGGACATATTCCAATCGAATCCAATCCTCTAGTCCAAATTTTGTCTTTCCATCGCTTCGCGGGCCTGTCAGGCCCAAATAGAGGCAAAATGACCAAAATGCCCTTAGGGGCATTATCCTTTCTTATTCCAATTCCAATCCCCCTCTCGAGACAGTTTATTCCTTGAGACGGTCCGAGTAGTAAAACTACTCACAAAACCGTCAGAGTGGCGGAAACACTCACAAAACCGTCAGAGTGGCGGAAACACTCATAAAACCGTCAGAGTGACGGAAACACTCACAAAACCGTCAAAATGGCAGAAACACTCACAAAGCCGTTAGGGTGGCGGAAACACTCATAAAACCGTCAGAGTGGCGGAAACACTCAAAACCCAGGCACGTCTCTTCAGAGTCGGTAAGACCCCTTTCCAATCCCTCTCTCGAGACAGTTTATTCCTCGAGACGGTTCCAATCCAGGCACGTCTCTTCGGAGACGATAAGACCCCTTTCCAAGCCCTCTCTCGAGACAATTTATTCCTCGTGACGGTCCGAGTAGCAAAACTACTCATAAAACCGTTAGAGTAGCGGAAATACTCACAGAGCCGTTAGAGTAGCGGAAATACTCCACCGTTAGAGTAGCGGAAATACTCCCAAATCATCAATCCCGTCTGAGTAGCGAAAATACTCAATCCCGTCTGAGTAGCGGAAATACTCAATCCCGTCCGAGTAACAAAAATACTCACAAATCATCAACCCCGTCCGAGTAGCGGAAATACTCACAAATCATCAACCCCGTCCGAGTAGCGGAAATACTCAACCCCGTCCGAGTAGCGAAAATACTCACACCGTTTGAGTGGCGGAAACACTCAAAACCTAGGTCAACACCAGTGGCTGTTAGCCCACTTCGGTGAAAAATAACCAGACTACCCTTAGGGCCTTTTCCGAGACTTTTCGGTCAAGATGACCATTTTGCCCCTAAGCATCCGAATGCCCCGGGAACCACACCGGCTCTGGGTAACAAACCGGTAATGACCCGAGAATACTTTTTATAGTGTTCTCAACCTTCCTTTACCTTTCCGGGCCATCCCAAGTCAGTTCCGGCCAACCCGGTACAAAATGACCGTTTTGCCCCTAGAGGGCCGGTCTCCTTCTTCAACCACACCAGCTCTGGGTATCAAACCGGTAATGTCCCGAGAATACTTTTTATAGTGTTCTCGACCTTCCGTTACCTTTCCGGACGATCCCGAGTCAGTTCCGGCCAACCCGGTGCAAAATGACCGTTTTGCCCCTAGAGGGCCGGTCTCCTTCTTCAACCACACCGGCTCTGGGTATCAAACCGGTAATGTCCCGAGAATACTTTTTATAGTGTTCTCAACCTTCCTTTACCTTTCCGGACCATTCCGAGTCAGTTCCGGCAAACCCGGTACAAAATGACCGTTTTGCCCCTGGTGGGCCGGTCTCCATTTCCGACCACGCCGGCCCTGGGAATCAAACCGGCAACCTCTGGGAACATTCTAAATAATGTTTCCAGATCCCAAGTCTTCTTCTGGGACAGTTTGAGTCTGTCCCGGCAGTTTTCCGGTCCGATTGACCGTTTTGCCCCTAAAGGCTCGGTCAACCTTTTCGACACATCCAATCCTCAGTTTTCAAGTCAAATACCTCCAGGACACTATTTTAAGTGTTCCTGCTCCTTTCCGGCCTTTCGGGTCACTCCCGGCTCCTTCAAATCATTCCCGAACTTTCCGGAGTCACTCCTAGTGAAGCCAGGCTAAAGTTTACATGGTAGTCACTAGTACAGGCGCCTAAATCTAGTCAAAGATACGTTGCTTGCCGACCTTAATTGTTTCCTAAATGGTTGGCGCCCCTAGCAGTGGCGCCAAGCCAAAAAATGGCCTGGCGCCACTACAGTATAAATTTTGCCTTGGCGCCATTGCAACAGGTGCCAGGCTTGTCCTCCCTCTATAAATACAGAGCCTCGATCAACGTGAAAGGGGTCTGCAAACTTAACCTAAGAATCCTATATTTTGATATACAGAGCTCGAGCACCTCCAAAACCCTAGCCTCCTTAGGTTTTCTAAACCCTAGTCACTATACACAAACCCTAGCCTCCTATACACTCATACACTCCCTCATACACTCATACCCTAACCTTCAACCATCCTTGGAAGACTTGAAGAGCTGCCATCTAAAGCTTGAAGACAATCCTTGAAGTTTGAAGAAGAAGTTCAAGACCGAAGACTACACGGCGCGCAAAATAAACAAGAAACAAGGTAGGCTTTCTCTTTAATTTTCTGCACTTCCCCCCTCTCTCTTCTCTCTCCAACCCACTTGGGTTTTCTCTATTTTAATCCCCCATCTCTTTCCTCCCCTTTCCTTGCATGCTTGAAACAAGGGGGATTCCCGGTCCATGTGTAGGATTGGACTATGGGAGAGTCACCTTGTCGGGGGCTTTCTTCTAGTCTAACCAAAGACCACGTGGGTCCGGCCCCCTTGATTATGTGGTGAAGCCTTAACCTTGTATGTTCATGACCCCAAATTGCATTGTGCATATCATAATCTTGCATCTTCCAAAATTTGTTTTCAAAATTGTTTTCAAACTTGTTTTCAAAATTGCATCAAAAGCACTTTTTCAAAAACATGTTCTCAAAACCACAATTCTAGGGTGATTCTAGCCTTTCCATGGCTAGGGTTGCTTTAGGA
>CM065391.1:7715000-7825000 GCA_033060915.1 Euryodendron excelsum | reverse complement strand
AATCATCTTAGGTCCTTGGGGGTTAGTCTTCAATGGTCTTCTAGAGACCCATGCATTTCTAGAAACATTTGATTTTTGCAAGGCATAGCATCTACTAGCAATATGTCCTAGTTTATGACAATAAAAGCATGAAACTTGAGGCTTTCTAGTTGAAGTGATAAATCTGCCTTTTGAAAATTTCTTTCTTTTAAAAGGATCAAAGCCAAGACCGACTTTGTCTAAAGAACATTTTTGTTTTCCTAAAATTGCATCCAATTTTTCTTTTCCATTTACGCATTTAAAGAGTGTTATTTCTAATCCTTTGACATTATCAAGTAAGATTTGGTTTTCTATTGAGGAATCTTTTTGAAAGGAATTTTTCTAAATCTTATCCTTTAAAACGCAAACTTTATTTTTCAAATCTTCATTTTCTTTTTGTAAATTTTTATTTTCATCAGTAAGAGTAGAAACCATCTTTTTAAGAAGTCCATTTTTAATTCTTAATTTTCTAAATTCACAAAGCAAATCATCAAATGCATCTTGTAATTCATTAAAAGTAAATTGGGAAGAGTCTGATACCTCACTATCATCCTCATGAACCATGAGACATAGGTTAACCACTTCTTGTGGTTCGGTTTCTTCTTCGGAGCTTGATTTTTTATCATCACTCCATGTCGTGGCAGTCATGGCTTTCTTCCCATGATATTTCTTTCCTCTCTTTTTGAGTAGAGGACAATCTGCCTTTATATGTCCATGCTTCTTGCATTCATAGCATGTAATATTGGATTCCTTACTTGGTTCTCCTTTGGCTTCATGCTTCTTTCTACCTCTCCATTTCTTCTTCATGAATCTTCTGAATTTTCGAGTGATGAGAGCAATTTCATCTTCATTCTCATCACTTGCAGATTCATCATCTTGACAGGTGGATTTGAATGCAACTACCCTTTTCTTCCTTTTTTTCATCCTCTTGGGCATGTTGCTTTTGTGTGAACTTATGAGTCATTAAGGAGCCCAAGAGTTCTTCAAGGGGCAGGGTGTTGAGGTCCTTTGCTTCTTGGATTGTTGTGACCTTAGCTTCCTAAGCTTTTGGCAAAGACCTTAGAATCTTTCTTACCTGCTCACTGTTAGGATACACCTTTCCAAGAGATTTTAAACCATTAATAATATCGGTGAACCTTGTGAACATTTCTGTGATGGACTCATCAGGTTTCATTTTGATCAATTCATAATTGTGTACCAAAATATTAATTTTTGATTCCTTAACCTGATTGGTACCTTCATCTGTGACTTCTAAATTACACAAGTGGAGATACAATTAAATTTATTGGGATCAAGTGCACAATATAAAATATTCATGGCTTTGGCATTTGATTGTAGCATTTTCAAATCATCTTCATCCCATTTGGATTCTGGTTTAAGGATAGCAGTTCTATCTACTCTAGTTGTAGATGTTTTGGGACCATTTACTATGAGTCTCCATAATTCATAGTCTACCGATTGAATATAGATTCTCATTCTATTTTTCTTAAAATTGTAATTGGTGCCATTAAACATAGGTGGTCTATTTGTGGATTGACTCTCATCGAGAGAGCTTCCAAAATTGGTTGCCAGGGATCTATTCCTAGGATGTTAAGCCTTAAACAGGAATACAGGCTCTGATATTAATTGTTGGCCCAAAAGGCAACCCAAGAGGGGAGGCGGTGAATTGGGTTTTTTAAAGATTAATAACAATTAAGATTAATTAAAATTAATCTAAACAATGCAACAATGATCAATCTATATGTAAAGCAATGTAATCAGCAGATGAGAAGAAAACATAGCAATATAAAGAACACAAAGATTTACCAAGGTTCAACCACAATCTGTAGTCTACGTCCTCACCCCAAGATCCCCTTGAAATCTTCCTCCACTATGTAATCTCCAATTACAAATGGGTGTTGATTGACCAAGTACTCAACTCACTATATATAAGAACTTCTATCCAAGTTCTTCAACTGCTAAGTGGTTTTGTCCAAGCTTCACTCAAACTTACAAGAGTTTTTCTTTCTCATAAGAACTCTCAAACTCTCACTTATAAGTGTATAAAGAT
The DNA here is from genome assembly GCA_033060915.1 of Euryodendron excelsum. Taxonomy (NCBI): domain Eukaryota; kingdom Viridiplantae; phylum Streptophyta; class Magnoliopsida; order Ericales; family Pentaphylacaceae; genus Euryodendron; species Euryodendron excelsum. The sequence goes on along the minus strand of CM065391.1, from coordinate 7,822,932 downwards.
ATACATGTAACTCACAAACTTTCTAACAAGAGTGGATTATACAATCAAAGCTCACAAAGTGAAGACAAGAGGAATGTTCAGGAATTTGAGTTGATCAGTCAATAGATTCTTGTTTCTTGTCTCTCTTCTTGTTATAAATGCCGCTGGAAGCATGTATATAAACTCCTGTATTGATTTCATCCGTTAGAGATTGTTGGTTTTCATTTAATACATGTCCAATCCGTTATAATGTTAGAAAAACTGGCCGTTATATCCTAGGGGTAAACTCTAGGCTTGTAGAGTCGACACTTCTAGTTCTACATTTACCAGATGTTGTCCACTGTCTCCATGAGTTCACTCCTCATATCAATGAGTCGGCTCCTTGTTCATCCAGTTTTCACGTCATTTTGCTTCTGTTGTCATGAGGCGACTCTTCAATTTCATGAGTTCGCTCTTTGTACATAAAACTTACTTCAGGTTTCATGAGTCGATTCTTTATATTAAAGAGTCAGCTCTTTACTCATTTGATCTTCAATTTTTCTGCGTCTTTCTTCATGAGGCGACTCCTCATTTTCATGAGTCGGCTCTTTACACATTTTGTCTTTAAGCTTTTTGTGTCTGTTTCCATGAGACGATTCTTCATTTTCATGAGTCCGCTCACTGCCCAGAAGTCTGTTTTATGACTTACAATGATCCAGTTCATCTCAACAATAGTATAAGATCTTCAAGGAGTCTTCTCTTTGGGGTATGATGATCAATCAAAATTCTTTAACTCTTCAGAGATAACTTCTATTCAATCTGGATTGAATCAATCATTTGGTATTCATTTCCTCTTGATTTCTAAACTGTCAGAGCTTCACTCAATCAACTTTGAACTCTTCGTCTTTGTATGCAAAGCTTCTTCTTTCATTGTAGAACAATCTCTTTTAATGCCAAGCTTTCTCTATTATGTAGAGCTTCACAATGCTTCATTGCCGATTTCTTCTCTTTGCTAGCAATTCTTTTTTCTTCTTTAAAATTACTTCAATGAGACTTTTGTAAGCTTAATGAAATTTCTTCATACAGATTGTCTTCATTGATTCTTTATATCTCAGAAGAATTCTTCATTTGGATTCCATGTAGAGATTAGGCAATCAATGTGAATCTCCTTCTCAAGCAACTTCGAATCACATTATCTTGAATTGACCTTTTGCACATTTGATGAAGTCTTCTTTTGAGCATATTCAATCTCTTCATAATCAAATCATCTTCAATTGACTTTAGCATAATCTGATGAAGTCTTCTATCATTCTGAGTGTTATACAACTTTATTGAGTCTATATATGCTTGATGAAAGCCTTATTTGAACATCTTCAATCTCTTCGAATGCAAATCATTTATTTGAAGTAGAAATAGGCATCAATGTTTTTTTTGGTTCATTGCATAGTTCTTGGAATTCATTGCTTGATCTTGAGCTTGTTGTGCATTCACTTTGACAAATATTAGACTTAAAGTTGATTTTAAGTTTAAATTATAAACTTTATTAATCTGCATACTAAGTAAATGTATTAGTAAAATAACATAAGGTTTAGTTATCATTAAAATCAACATGGGGATCAACCTTGAGTCAACAAAGTAAAACATGAACGAGAGACTCAAGTGTCTGAATACAATCATATTATTGAAGATCAACCACTACGCATTCAATAATCGCATCTTATAGTTTTGATTCAAATCTCACCAGTCATACACTCAAAAATATTTGAACACATAGGTTCTCTCAGTGGAATGCTTGTTTTATGAGTAAATGTAAAACATATGCAATAGAGCTATTCCAAAGCATCAAAACCTGCTAAATAATTTGTGTATCGACTTGGCATAGCTTTATGAAAGAATGTTTACAGTCAAAGCAATAACCAGGAATTCGACATGATGACTTATACATGTGCGAATTCAAAACTTATGCAATCCCAGAAATTAAAGGTCATATGAATAAAAGAAGATTAAAAAAGGATAGAGAGAAAACAAGTGGTAAAGGATCTCAACACATGCATTGCGCACTACACATGATGATTAGTAAACATTCACTTCTAAATTTTTTTTTCTTTTTTCAACATCAATAACTTCTCAGCTCCCCTCCATCGCATGTCTTTATCCTTTTATCACTGTAATTTTTTTTTTCCAACTCCGTACACAAGAACTTCACAAATTGGCTAGTAATGCATCACTTCCACACTTATGGGAACAATTCAGTATTGACATGCTTTTTGAGATCATATGTATACAATTACGAAAATAGAAATTTAAAAGATTCAAAAAAGTGAATTGGCCTTAAGGAATAGTCTGCAAAACACAATAAGTTTAAAACTTCAAACATGTGTAAGGTGTCATAATTCTGACTCCTTACTCAACACGTAAACCAAAGTCAAATAATGAATGAAGCTATTCAAACAATAGAATTTCAATAATTATACCCTCGAGTAAATGTAAATCACTCAAAAAGGCGATTATTAAGCTTTAAAGCTCACAAGGTTCAATCTCCACTTCTTGGATGAAATTACATGAAATTGCAATAATTTTACTTCAATGACACGACCCATGTATAGTGCAAGCTATCCTCTCTCTCTCTCTCTCTCTCTCTCTCTCTCTCTCTCTCTTTCTGACTCCTTACTCAACACGTAAACCAAAGTCAAATAATGAATGAAGCTATTCAAACAATAGAATTTTAATAATTATACCCTCGAGTAAATGTAAATCACTCAAAAAGGCGATTATTAAGCTTTAAAACTCACAAGGTTCAATCTCCACTTCTTGGATGAAATTACATGAAATTGCAATAATTTTACTTCAATGACACGACCCATGCATAGTGCAAGCTATCCTCTCTCTCTCTCTCTCTCTCCTCTCTCTCTCTCTCTCAATGTAACATAGATAGTCATTGATGAGAATGCAAATATCATATTTTTGTCCTGTAATGTTTAATCTTTTATACTTATTTGGTACCTAAAGGTACTCACTATTACTATATTTTGACTTAGGGTGCTATGGAATGCCCAGGAAGAGGATCCTAGCTTAAAAGGGACGAATTCGAGCAAAAATACACGTAGCCTTTGAAGGAGCGTTCGAACGGTCCCAAGAGGCGTTTGAACGGCTGGGTATGCGTTTGAATGCTACGTCAAATAGATACACGTCAAGTTTAGGTTCAAAGAGCGTTCCAAAGATTCAGAGAGTAGGCATTACTGTTCGAAGTGCGTTCGACGTACCGTTCGAATAGTAGTCCGAGGCGTTCGAACGATATCAAGGGCGTTTGAACGGTTTGACATAGCTGTAGATTTTCAGAAGTCTATAAAAGCTAGGACTGTTTTGTTTCTAGGGTTGGTCGTTTTTCAGATTATTCTAGGTTATTCTTTGAGCTGTTTTTCATGGCCCTGTGTGGCTAAACTTTGAATCTTGGTCAAAGGAGAAAGAAACTTTAGAATTAATAATAAACTGTGAGATCTAATTTGTTTTCATTATTCAATTTATTCTTTGAGTATCGAATGTTGTTCTATGCCTATTTTCATGATTGTCTTGTTTAATCGATAGGAGGCCTACTAGTTTATTAATCATTGCATTCTACTATTGAGTTAGATATCAAATCCATAATTGTTTGATTCATCTGATTTGTGAAGCAACTGAGATTTAATGATTTACTGCGTCGGAAATTATTATATCTTAGGAAGGGTATTCGACTAAGTTAAATGCAACCGCGTGTGCTTGTGTTGTTTAGTTTCATCGATCTCTCTAATTCTTAAGGTTGCTAATAGATTAAACCTTGTGTGCTTATCCTGGGTTGTTTAATAGTTAGGGTTAATCAGATCCCTTGTTTCTGATTAACTACGACTAAGGAGAGATAGGAAAATAATTTCGACGGTGAATATTTAATGTGTGAATTGATATGCTTGCATCAATGATCAGTTGTAAATTTCGATGGTGGATGTTAACCTAGACCAAGGTTTGTTCTTCTAATTGATTTCAATACTTTAATCTGAATTGTTTCGTAGTTGTGATTATTAAAATAGTTTTCATTACATCCAAAACCCCCCTTCTTTGTTCACATAGCATAAAATTAGGCTAAACACTTTTCGTGGGAACGATCCTTACTTGCACTACTACATATTTGTTTTTCGGGTGTCAGTTTTATTTTTGGGTGCCTGTGATAGCACACCAAATTTTGGCGCCGTTGCCGGGGAGTGATTTTAGTTAATTTTTATGCTTCTTGTGATCTTTATTTCATTCAAAAAAGAAAAAAATATTTTAATTAATTTCATTACTCTAGATTTTTTTTCTGAATTGTTTTCAGGGCTGGTTAGAGTTTTCTTGAATGTTTATGAGTGTGACTCAATATTCGAATGAAGGTGATTTGTAGTGCGATCCAGAAATAGAGAGAACTTTACACAGGTCAAGAAGGGAAGCTTGGAGAAATTCAGTAGAAAACGATCCAGTTCTTGTTTCCCTATTTGCTAGCGATTCTGATTCAGGAGAGGAGGAAGTCATGGCTAGAAATTAAACTTTGAAAGAGCTTGCTGCACCTGATCTGAATCAACAACCCTTATGCATAACATTCCCTACTTTAGATGTTCCTACTAACTTTGAATTAAAATCTAGATTAATACATCTCTTGCCCACTTTTCATGGTCTTACAGGTGAAGATCCCCACAAACATCTAAAGGAGTTTCATGTAGTATGCACGAGTATGAAACCCACTAGAGTGACTGAAGAGCAAATTAAATTAAGAGTTTTTTCATTTTCTTTGAAGGATTCAGCTAAGGATTGGCTATATTATCTACCCTCCAGAAGTATTACCACATGGAACGAGATGAAAAGGTTATTTTTGGAGAAATATTTCCCAGCTTCAAGGGCAGCCAATATTTGAAAAGAAATTTGCGCTGTAAGACAACACAATGGAGAGTCCCTACATGAATACTGGGAACGTTTCAAGAAATTATGTGTAAGCTGTCCCCATCATCAAATTAGTGATCAACTTCTTATTCAATATTTCTATGAGAGCATTTTGCCCACTGATAGGAGTATGATTGATGCTGCTAGTGGAACAGCTTTGGTGGATAAAACTCCCGATGTCCCGAGAAATCTGATTGCAAATATGGCAGCCAATTCTTAACAATTTGGCACTAGACTTGACCATTCATCCAAGCATGTCAATGAGGTAAATATTTCCTCCATTGAACAACAAATTGCAAGTCTAACTTTCCTTGTTTGTCAAATGGCTGTAGGTAATATGCAAACGGCGAAGGCTTGTGGAATCTGTTCAGTAACAGGGCATCCAAACGATATGTGTCCAACTCTTCAAGAGGAGCCCATTAAACAAGTGAATGCAGCAGGTGGTTTTCCTAGACAACCACAAAGAAAGTATGATCAATATTCGAACACGTATAATGTGGGATGGAGGGATCACCCCAATCTTAGCTATGGGAATCCACAAGTAAATCAGCTCGTGATTCAAAATCGTTCAAGTTACCAGTAATATAAGCAACCATACCCCCCCAAACAACAACTGGGCCAAACTTCTGATTGAGGTATGTCTTCAAAAGATATTGTTAAGTCCCTTGCCACTAATACTTTGTAATTTCAACAGGAGACAAAACAATTTCAACAAGAGGCGAGGGCCAATGTTCAAAGTCTGGACAATCAGATGAGCCAGATGGCAACCGCAGTTAGTCGGTTAGAAGCCCAAAGTTCAGAAAAATTACCCTCTCAGATGGTAGTAAATCCAAGAGAAAATGCAAGTGCAATCGTCTTGAGTGATAAAGAGATTGAGATTCCAGTAAAGGCAGTGTCGCGCCCAGATTTTTCGCACTCGAGGAATACTCACCCAAGCGGGAAAAATTTTGTACTCTCTCGTTAGAGCTCACCCTCCTAAAAGAATGAGTGTGACTAGGTTTGAATTGAAAAAATGGTTTGAATAAAGGGCTTTTGAAAAAGATTCGGAGTCGCCACCTAACTTGATTAAGGTGAGTTAGGTCACCTAAAAACTAAGCATAATCCGAAGATTACACTTAGGGTTTTTGGAAAACGATTTTGAAAACGTCTCCTCAAGAGAGGGTTTTTTAGGAAAACAGGTTGTTTGGCAACCTTTGGAAAACATTTAGCCTTTTTTAGAAAAATAACTCCGTTTTGGTCTTTGAAATCAGTGATCCTAGGTTCGGAGGTTGGTTACGTGTAGGGAAGACGCACTAAGCTATCACCCTACCCTGCCCTTTCGGTACCTACATGTCAATCTACCTTAGATTCACCTATGAGAGTCTTTAACTAACTAATGGCCAATCCTATTCACTTTGAAAAATAATGTTTGAAAAATATGATGCATGATATGCAAGTGCAATAGAAAAGAATTGAAAAATAGATTTGAAAATAGATTTGGAGAGACAGAATTGCAATTGAAAAGTTTGAAAATTGAAAGTAGAAATTTGGAAATAGAAATTTTGAAATTGGAATTTTGAAAATAGATTGGAATTTGAGATTTGGAAAGATTTTGGAAACCGCATCCATGAGGGTGGAATTGAAAGTTTGAAAAGTATTGTGACCGCACCTATGAAGGTTGCCTACGTATCCCTTTGGGGGAATCAGGTCAATTGTAGTTCGGACCGGAGTTTGATTGAAAATAGAAGAGTTGATTTGAAAAAAAAAGAGATTGAATTGAAAATTGGATTGGATTTAAGATTAGAAGAGGAGATTGGAAATTGAATTTGGAAAAGATTAGACTTTGATTTGAAAAGATAGATTTGGACTTGTTTTGAAAAAGAGAAGGTTTGAGAAAACCTAAACTTAGGAAAGATGAGACTTAGGAAAGACTAAAGAGTTTAAGAAAGATTAGATTTAGGAAAGGTTCGAATTAGGAAATGTCCAATTTAGGAAAGTTCCGAATTAGGAAAGTTTCATTTTTGGAAAGTTTCAAATTAAGAAAGTTTTGAATTTAGGAAAGTTTCAGGTTTAGAAAAGCTTTGAATTTAAGAAAGTTTGGAAATTGGAAAGTTTTGAAAATTGGAAAGTTTTAAATTTAGAAAGTTTTGAAATAGGGAAGTTTCGTTTTAGGAAAGGTTAAAAAAAAAAAAAAAAGGAAAGTTTTCAATTTAGGAAATGTTTGAATTAAGAAAGTTTCAACTTAAGAAAGTCTTAAATTAAGAAGTTTTGAGTTTAGAAAAGTTTTAGATTTGAAAAGATTTTGAAGTTTTGGAAAGTTTAGAATTTGGAAAGATTTAGGTTTAGAAAGATTTAACTTGAGAAAGTTTCAAATTTAGAAAGTTTTGATTTTAGAAAGATTTGAAATTTAGAAAGTTTAAGATTTAGAAAGTTATAGAGTTTTAGAAAATCTTGAAATTAGGAAAAGTTTGAGTTTAAGAAAGGTTTGAAAACTTAGATTTGAAAAGTTAAGATTTGAAAAGAGGGTAGAATTGGGAAAGGGTTGAATTAGGAAAGATTTGAAAGTTGAGTTTTTAAAATTTAGGAAAGATTTTTATGTTCAAGTTTTGGAAACTTAAGATTTAGGAAAGTGAAAGATTAGGAAGGAGTTGAATTAGGAAAGATTTGGATTTTGAAATTCAAGGAAAGATTTAAAGTTTAAGTTTAGGAAACTTATGGTTTAGGAAGGAATTGAATTAAGGAAGGTTTGGATTAGGAAGGGATTGGATTTGGTTTTTAAAAGCAAAGGTTTGATTTTGTTTCCAAAAATGAAGGATTGGATTTGGTTTCCTAAAGGGAAGATAGGATTTGGCAATGATTTGGAAAAGGAGATTCTAGAAACTCTAGATCTGGAAAATTATAGTTTTGACATAGAAAATAGATTTTGGAAACATGTATAGTTTGGATGCAAAAAAAAAAAAAAAAGGTTTTGGAAACCTAGGTTTGGGGCAAAGTTTGAAAACCATGTTTTTGGAAAGAAAATTAGGTTTTCCTAATTGTGGGTTCTAAGGCTTGACTTGGGCTCTAAGGAAGGAGTTTTTGGAAAGTGCGTTTTTTGGAAACGAAGGTTTTTCTAGAAGGGAATCCTAGGGAGGAATTTTCGGAAAGTGAATTTGAAGAGGAAGTTTTTGGAAAAAGATTTTAAAGAGAAGGAGTTTTGGAAAGTGTGTTTTTAGAAACATAGATTTTAGAAGGAAAATTCTAGAGGGGAATTTTTAGAATGAAGATTTTTGGAAAGAGAGTTTTTAGGAAAGTTTTTGGTTGAAGATTGTTAAAGAGAGTTTTTGGAAAGATTTTTGGGGAATGCTTTTAGAAAGTGGATTTTGGGGAGAAGATTTGGAAAGGAGTTGAAAAAGAAAGGTTTTGAAAAATAGATTTTGGAAAGAGTTTTTAGAAAACACTTTTGGAGAGGAGAGTTTTAGGAAAGCATGTTGAAAAAGAGATTTTTAGGAAGAGATTTTTAAAGAGAGTTTTTAGAAGGTGTAAAAACATCTCACTTTCCTAAAGCAATTCTAACCATAAGAGGGCTACAACCACTTTAGGAAAGCGGTTTTGAAAACAGCAAGATTTGAAAATATAGACCATAAAGGTCACTTTTAATGTAACACTTTCCTAAAGCAATCCTAGCCATGGAAAAGCTAGAATCACCCTAGGATTGTGATTTTGAAAACATGTTTTTGAAAAAGAGCTTTTGATGCAACTTTGAAAACAAGTTTGAAAACGATTTTGAAAACAACTTTTCAAAACGGATTTTGGAAGATGCAAGACTATGATATGCACAATGCAATTTGGGGTCGTGAACATACAAGGTTAAGGCTTCACCACATAATCAAGGGGGTCGGACCCACGTGGTCTTTGGTTAGACTAGAAGAAAACCCCTGACACGGTGACTCTCTAATAGCCCAATCCTACACATGGACCAGGAATCCCCTTGTTTCAAGCATGCAAAGAAAGGGGGGGAAAGAGATAGGGGATTAAAATAGAGAAAACCCAAGTGGGTTAGGAGAGAGAAGAGAGAGGGGGAAAGTGCAGAAATTTAAATAGGGAGCCTACCGTATGTCTTGTTTATTTTGCGTGCCGTGCAGTCTTCGGTCTTCGGTCTTCGTCTTGATCTTCGTCTTCAATCTTCAAGCGTTGTCTTCAAGCTTTAGATGGCAGCTCTTCAAATCTTCAAAGAATGGTTGAAGGCTAGTGTATGAGTGTATGGGGAGTGTATAAGTGTATAGGAGGTTAGGGTTTGTGTATGGTGGCTAGGGTTTCGAGAACCTAAGGAGGCTAGGGTTTAGGGAGTGCTCGAGCTCTGTATATCGAAATATATGATTTTTAGGTTAAGTTTGTAGACCCTTTTCATGTTGAATGAGGCTCTGTATTTATAGAAGTTGGACAAACTTGGTGCCTGTTGCAGTGACGCCAGGGCAAAATTGCTCTTGGCGCCACTAGGAGTGGCGCTAGGCCAATTCTTGGCTTGGCGCCACTACTAGTGGCGCCAGCCACTTAGGAAACTTTATAAGTCGGCAAGCAACGTATCTTTGACTAGATTTGGGTGCCTGTACTAGTGACTACCATGCAACTTTTAGCTTGGCTTCACTAGGAGTGACTCTGGAAAGTCCGGGAATGATTTGGAGGAGCCGGGAATGACCCAGAAGGCCGGAAAGGAGCAGGAACACTTAAAATAATGTCCTGGAGGTATTTGACTTAAAAAGTGAGGACAAAATGTGTCGGAAAGGTTGACCGGGCCTTTAGGGGCAAAACGGTCAATCAGATTGGGAAGCTACCGAGGCGAACTCGGACTGTCCCGGAAGAAGACTTGGGATCTGGAAACATTATTCAGAATGTTTCCGGAGGTTGCCGATTTGATTCCCAGAGCCGGTGTGGTCGGAAAAGGAGACCGGCCTACTAGGGGTAAAACGACCATTTTGTACCGGGTTTGCCGGAACTGACTTGGAAGGGTCCGAAAAGGTAAAGGAAGGTTGAGAACACTATAAAAAGTATTCTCGGGACATTACCAATTTGATACCCAGAGCCGGTGTGGTCGAAAAAGGAGATTGGCCCTCCAGGGGCAAAACGGTTATTTTGCACCGGGTTTGCCGGAACTAACTCGGAAGGGTCCAGAAAGGTCAAGGAAGGTTGAGAACACTATAAAAAGTATTGTTGGGACATTACCGGTTTGATACCCAGAGCCGGTGTGGTCGGAAAAGGAGACTGGCCCTCTAGGGGCAAAACGGTCATTTTGTACCGGGTTGGCCGGAATTGACTCGGAATGATCCGGAAAGATAAAGGAAGGTTGAGAATACTATAAAAAGTATTCTCGGGAAATTATCGGTTTGATACCCAGAGTCGGTGTGGTTCCCGGGGCATTCGGACGCCTAGGGCAAAATGGTCATCTTGACCGGAAAGTCTCGGAAAAGGTCCAAAGGACAGTTTGGTCACTTTTTACCAAAGTGGGTTAACAGACAATGGTACCTAGGTTTTGAGTGTTTCCGCCACTCTAACGGCGGTCGTCGTGACATAAGGGTTTGTTGCCAATTCCCTATATCGACCTATTTGTGAGTATTTCCGCTACTCTAACGGTTTTGTGAGTAGTTTCGCTACTTGGACCGTCTCGAGGAATAAACTGTCTCGAGAGAGGGATTGGAAATGGGTCTTACCGTCTCCGAGGAGACGTGCCTGGATTGGAACCGTCTCGAGGAATAAACTGTCTCGAGAGTGGGATTGGAAAGGGTACTTATCGTCTCCAAGGAGACGTGCCTGGATTGGAACCGTCTCGAGGAGTAAACTGTATCGAGAGTGGGATTTGGAAAGGGGTCTTACCATCTCCGAAGAGATGTGCCTGGATTGGAACCGTCTCGAGGAATAAACTGTCTGGAGAGTGGGATTGGAAAGGGGACTTATCGTCTCCGAAGAGACGTGCCTGGATTGGAACCGTCTCGAGGAATAAACTGTCTCGAGAGTGGGATTAGAAAGGGGACTTATCATCTCCAAAGAGACGTGCCTAGATTGGAACCGTCTCGAGGAATAAACTGTCTCGAGAGTGGGATTGGAAAGGGGACTTATCATCTCCGAAGAGATGTGCCTGGATTGGAACCGTCTCGAGGAATAAACTGTCTCGAGAGTGAGATTGGAAAGGAAAGGAAAAGACAATGCCCCTAAGGGCATTTTGGTCATTTTGCCTCTATTTGGGCCTGACAGGCACGCGAAGCGATGGACAGACGGGATTTGGACCTAGAGAATTGGTTTCGATTGGAATACGCCTACAATGACTTGAAAACAAGTTTGGACGGAGTGGTGACTGCCGAGCGGTCAGAAATGGGGTGCTTACAGGCAGCCCTTGCATCGTCGAATCAAGAAAATGAGAAAAATGTCATAGCAGATGAGAACGTTCTTAATGACGATGACATACCTAAGCGTAAGTTCCCACCTCTTTCTGATTATAAACTTGTACCTCCTTTACCTCAGGCTTTAGCAGAGTCTAGAAAAGATGAGCAAGCTAAAGATTTATATGAGACTTTTCATAGATGCGAGGTAAATATTTCACTTTTAGATGCTATCAAACAAGTACTTCGTTATGCTAAATTTCTTAAATAATTGTGTACAATTAAGAGGAAACAGAAACTTAAAGGATGTGAGAAGGTGAGAGTAGGGGAGAATGTTTCTACAATTATTCAAAGAAAACTCCCTGCAAAGTGCAAGGATCCAAGTACGTTTACTATCCCTTGTACGATAGGTAACACTAGATTTGAGAAGGCCATGATAGATTTAGGAGCTTCTATTAATGTCATGCCATATTCTATATATACATCTTTGAAACTTGGACCTTTGAATAATATTCGTGTTGTGATTCAATTGGCTGATAGATCTAATGCCTATCCTAAGGGTGTAGTTGAGGACGTTCTTGTATAAGTTAACGATTTGGTTTTTCCTACTGATTTTTATGTGTTTGACATGGAAAATGGAGACCAAAATGCCCCTATTTTGTTAGGAAGACCATTTTTAAAGATATCTAAGACCCAGATGGATGTCTATACTAGCACACTTACCATGAAATTTGATGGTGAAATTATTAAGTTTAATATTTATGATGCCATGAGATACCCTTGTGATGATAATCCTATTTATTCTATTGATGTGATTGATTCTTTAGCATAGGAAGTTTTTAAACTTAATGAACAAGATGTATTGGAAGTTGCCATCAATAAACATCTTGAGGAAGAGAATGGAGAGTTAGCATTGAATACTGATCTGCAAGAAACTGTTGTAATACTGGATGATTTTTCAAAGTTACAGTAGTCAGGTAACGTGCCTTATGTTGCATTACCAGTTTTTAACGAAAGGCCTTTACCATATGTTTTGCAGGCTCCTATTCTAGATTTGAAGCCTCTCCCCAGTCACATCAAATATGTGTTCTTTGGAGATGGAGAAACATTACCAGTGATCATCTCCAATAAATTTTGTGCATTGCAAGAAGAAAAACTTGTGCAGGTCCTAAAGGAGCATAAGACGGCTATTGGTTGGACAATTGTGGATATTAAAGGAATTAGCCTGTCTACATGCATGCATCGTATACTACTTGAAGAGGGAGCAAAACCTTCCTGTCAACCACAAAGAAGATTGAACCCATTTATGATGGAAGTAGTAAAGAAGGAGATCCTTAAACTTCTTGAAGTTGGAATGATTTATCCTATTTTGGATAGCAATTGGGTTAGCCTAATTCAAGTGGTTCCTAAAAAGATTGGAATAACTATTGTGAAAAACCAAAATGATGAGTTAGTTCCTACCCGTGTTCAGAATGGGTGGCGGGTTTGTATAGATTATAGAAAATTAAATGCTGTAACCCACAAGGACCATTTCCCTTTACCTTTTATCGATCAAATGCTTGAAAAGTTAGCTGGTCATTCTGACTATTGTTTCCTTGATGGTTTTTCTGGTTATTTTCAGATTGCAATTGCGCTAGAGGATCAAGAAAAGACAACTTTTACATGCACATTCAAGACTTTTGCATATCGTCGCATGCCCTTCGGCCTTTGCAACGCCCCCACCACTTTCCAAAGGTATATGGTTAGCATATTTTCAGATTATATTGAGCATATCATAGAAGTTTTTATGGATGATTTCACCATTTATGGAGACTCCTTTGATAATTGTTTACACAACCTTACACTTCTTCAAAGATGCATGGAAACTAACCTTGTGTTATACTCTGAAAAATGTCATTTTATGGTTGAACAAGGTATAGTGTTAGGTCATGTTGTTTCATCTAGGGAAATTGAGGATGACAAAGCTAAAGTTGACATTATTTAGTCTTTACCTTATCCCACTAGTGTGCGGGAAGTTTGTTCTTTTCTTGGACATACAGGTTTTTACTGAAGATTCATCAAGGACTTCTCCAAAATAGCATCACCCCTATGCAAGTTACTACAAAAGGACGTGGCTTTTGAGTTCAATGAAGTATGTAAAAAGGTGTTTGATAAGCTAAAGGAACTGTTGACTTTTACCCCAGTTATCCAACCTCCTGACTGGAGCGTTCTTTTCGAGATAATGTGTGATGCAAATGATTTGCAATAGGCGCTGTCTTGGGTCAAATAATTGGAAAAGCATCTCATGCAATCTAATATGCTTCAAGAACTTTGAATGATGCTCAGAGAAATTATACTACTACTGAAAAAGAACTTTTAGCTGTTGTTTTTGCTTTAGAAAAGTTTCGATCTTATTTACTTGGTACTAAAATCATTGTTTACTCTGATCATGCAGCTCTTCATTATTTGATGACGAAGAAAGAGGCAAAGCTAAGATTAATTAGATGGATACTTCTCTTGAGTGAATTTGATTTGGAGATCAAAGACAAAAGCGGGATAGAAAATCGTGTCGCCGATCATTTGAGTTGTTTAGCTTATGTCAAGGATGAACTTCGTTTGCAGGAAACATTCCCTAACAAGCAGTTGTTCTCCGCAAGTGTGACATTACCTTGGTATGCAAATATTGTAAATTATTTGGTTATTAATATACTACCTACTGGTTTGTCTAAGGCTCAAAGAGATAAGATCAAGAGTGATGCCAAATACTATGTGTGGGATGACCCATACTTATGGAAGCATTGTGCAGATCAAGAAATCAGAAGGTGTGTGCCTGAAAATGAAATCATGTCTATTTTAACCTTTTGTCATTCTTATGCTTGTGGAGGTCATTTTGGAGCCAAGAGAACAGCGAGAAAAGTGCTTGAATGTAGTTTCTATTGGCCATCTCTATTTCGAGATTCGTATTCTTATTGTAAGTCATGCCATCCTTGTCAAAAGACAGGTAATATATCCCACAGGAATGAGATGCCACAAAATCCCATACTATTTTGTGAAATTTTTTATGTTTGGGGCATTGATTTCATGGGACCATTTCCTGTATCTTTCAGTTATGTTTATATCTTGCTTGCTGTTGATTATGTTTCGAAATGGGTGGAAGCTAAAGCCACCAGGACTGATGATTCTAAAGTTGTTGCAGATTTTATCAAATCTAACATATTCTTCAGGTTTGGAATTCCAAAAGCTCTAATAAGTGATCGAGGTACTCACTTTTGCAATAGAACTTTGGCGAATTTGTTGGGAAAGTATCATGTAACGCACAAGGTGTCAACTTCATATCATCCGCAAACTAGTGGACATGTGGAAGTGTCAAATTGAGAGATTAAGTCCATCATTGAAAAGACGGTCCATCCAAGTAGAAAAGATTGGAGTTTGTGATTAGATGATGCTTTGTAGGCGTACAGGACTACATATAAAACACCCATTGGTATGTCACCTTATCGATTGGTATTTGGAAAACCGTGCCACCTTCTAGTTGAGCTAAAACACAAAGCTTACTGGACTATCAAGAGTTTTAACATGAAGATGGATGAAAGTGGAGAACATAGGAAATTGCAATTACAAGAGTTAGAGGAAATTCGCAATGATGCCTATGACAGTGCAAGGATTTACAAGGAAACGATGAAGGCTTATCATGACAAGATGATTTTTAGGAAGGAGTTTAAAGTTGGTCAGAAAGTTCTTCTATACCAGTCTCGGCTTCGTTTGTTTCCGGGTAAGTTGCATTCTCGTTGGATTGGACCTTTTCTTGTTACTAATGTTTGTCCTCATGGTGCAGTTGAAATTCAAAGCTTAGCCACTTCTAAAGTGTTCAAGGTGAATGGCCATCGACTTAAGCAATTCTATGAAGGTTTCCAAGTAGAGAATGTGGAAAAATTGGACCTTGAGGATCCGATTTATACGGATTGAAGAAGGAAGCATGGAGTGGAGCCCACAACAATAAACAAAGGCGCTGCTTGGGAGGCAACCCAAGGGAAGTTCATTTTTCTTTTCTTATTTTTGCATTTATATATTGGTTATCTCTGTCCTTTCTGTGCATTTTACTTTACATTGGAGACAATGTAAGTTTTAAGTGTGGGGGAGAGGATTTAGGTAGTGTTTTGTGTTTTAATTTGAAATATGAAAAAAAATAATAATAATAACAAGATTCAATTAAGCTTGAAGAATTCATAACATGATTGAATAATTAATCTTCTAACTTAGAATTAATTAGTGTAGTTATTTTACTTGAGATTGGAGTGACTGAATTTGGTAGACAAAAGCTAGTGAGATTTTGAGCTTTTAGACTGACACATCCATATCCGTTACTATTTTCTTTCATGTGAGATATTCTTCCAAGGATTTGTTTCTCTAGAACTTGCCTTGATTTTCTTCGAGGTCATATTGACACATGCATGCATGCATGCACATGATTAATGCCATTTTTGTTATAAGCTACATAAGCCAAATAGTCTACCTTGTAATTAACTTTTCCCTTTGTGAACCACTTTGAGCTTCATATGTTGTTTTTTTTTCGTTATTGCGAACCCACATTACAAGCTTTAAACCCGAAAAAACATAATGCCTTTACTCAAGCCGTAAAGCTAGTAGAGCATTGTTCATCCTTATGATATGTATGGGTGCGTGAGAAATAAGTGTGGGGGTGTCCGAAATTGTGGTAGGGCTATTGTTGGTGAAAAGGAACGTGTTTTCATTATGAATTCATGAGTTCCATTGTTGATGTAATTTTGAAAAGGAAAAAAAAAGGGAGAGAAAAAAGGAAGAAAAAAGAGAAGGGAAGTGATGGAGGAAATTGCTTTTAATGTTACAAATTATCTATGTTCATAATTCCTCCTAAAATTCTAAGAAATAGGTCTGTTTATATGGGATATATACAAAGACAAAAGCTATTGAATGGAGTGATTGGTTTTACATGTTTTATATATTCGAAATTGAGTTGAGTCATTTTTGCTCCACTAGTTTCGATGGCTTTTGAGCTACATTCCCAAATATTTCCCACCTTGACTCTAAATCCCGTTATAACCCTTGAAAAGTCCTTATGATTCGTGTTCTGCATGTGATCCTAGTGGTGGAGAGTGAGAAGATATGCAAGCCTATGGTAGATCATTTTCATTGGAATGAATTTGAGTGATACACATACCCTTTAAATACATGAGAGTAGAGTGTTTATTTTTCGTGAGGGTCTACCTATTCAATTTAGTCCATCTTTAAGTGGAAATGCTTGCTAAGTGATTGTGAGTTATTCGAGAATGTTGTTCATGATATGTTATGAGTTTTGAAGAGTTTGGTTGTTCTTTGTTACAACTTTGATGTTTTAGGAAAGTGAGTTTGGGTTTTGCTCGAGGACGAGCAAAGGTTAAGTTTGGGGGAATTTGATGAGAATGAAAATATCATATTTTTATCCTGTAATGTTTAATTTTTTATGCTTATTTGGTACCTAAAGATACTCATTATTCTTATATTTTGACTTAGGGTGCTATGGAATGCCTAGGAAGAGGATCCTAGCTTAAAAGGGACGAATTCGAGCGGTAAATAGTGACTGATATGGATGTGTTCGAAGGAGCGTTCGAACGGCTGAGTATGTGTTCGAACGGCTGAGTATGTGTTCGAACACTATGTTAAACGGATACATGTCAAGTTTAGGTTCTAAGAGCGTTCGAAAGATTCAAAGAGCAGGTTTTACCATTCGAAGTGCGTTTGACGTACCGTTCTAATGGTAGTCCGATGCGTTCGAATAGTATCAAGGGCGTTCGAACAGTTTGACGTAGCTGCAGATTTTCAGAAGTCTATAAAAGTTGAGACAGTTTTGTTTCTAGAGTTGGTTGTTTTTCAGATTATTCTAGGTTATTCTTTGAGCTGTTTTTCATGGCCCTGTGTGGCTAAACTTTGAATCTTGGTCAAAGGAGACAGAAACCTCATAATTAATAATAAACAGTGAGATCTAATTTGTTTTCATTATTCGATTTATGCTTTGAGTATCGAATGTTGTTCTATGCCTATTTTCATAATTGTCTTGTTTAATCGCTAGGAGACCTACTAGTTTGTTAATCATTGCATTCTACTGCTGAGTTAGATATCAAATCCATAATTATTTGATTCATCTGATTTGTGAAGCAACTGAGATTTAATGATTTACTGCGTTGGGAATTATTATATTTAAGGAAGGGTATTTGACTAAATTAAATGCAACCGCATGTGCTTGTGTTGTTTAGTTTCATCGATCTCTCTAATTCTTAAGGCTACTAATAGATTAAACCTTGTGTGCTTATCCTAGGTTGTTTAATAGTTAGGGTTAATCAGATCCCTTGTTTCTGATTAACTACGACTAAGGAGAGATAGGAAAATAATTTCAACAATGAATATTTAATGTGTGAATTGATATGCTTGCATCAATGATCAGTTGTAAATTCCGATGGTGGATGTTGACCTAGACCAAGTTTGTTCTTCTGATTGATTTCAATACTTTAATCTAAATTGTTTCGTAGTTGTGATTATTAAAATAGTTTTCATTACATCTGAAACCCCACTTCTTTGTTTACATAGCATAAAATTAGGCTAAACACTCTTCATTGGAACGATCCTTACTTGCACTACTACATATTTGTTTTTCGGGTATCGGTTTTATTTTTGGGTGCCTGTGACAGCACACCAGTCGTGTATTAAAATATACAAGTTTGTAGAATCAACATGGTAATCTACTCAACAATGCAAAGCAATGGTCACTAGTTGTCTCAACCTCTGAAATTACACAACACAATGTTTTTGATATGGTCCCAATTCCCATGAAAATCTCAACACTTCCTTAATGCCAAATATTTCCATTTAACTTCAGAATGCAAAGAGTCATATGTCGTTAAAGGAACCAGAAAACCAACCTGTATCGGATGAATTCAACGTGCATTGGATACATAACAACCTGCCTCAATAACTCATTAAACCAATTGAAACTACACATAAATTATATCAAAATATTTGAAACTATAGTTCTATCCATCCAATTCCAAAAACCAATAATCTATAAACATCCAAAAATAGCCAAAACAGCCATACATCATAAAAAAAGAAAAAAAAACCAAGAGTTTTAGATTGAAAAGTAAATACATCAAATAAAAACATAGTCTAAACTCTTAAAGCCCATCCTCATCATTGTCATCAGCCTCTCCAGCTGGCGGCTGCCCCCTCATCATCATGGAAAGCATCTCCTAAAGGATAGCTATATGTCTCTTTGCATGATCCTCAATATTCTTCAACTGAGTATTGGTCGAAGTAATAAAGGCATCCAATTTCTGCCCTTGTTGATCTACAGCGGCCTACAAACTAGCATCCTGGGCCCCCGAGCTTTGTCCTTGACCTGACACTCCCTCATCCTTCATCTTTTTCTTCAACTCCTCTAACTCTCTCTTTCTCTTCTTTTGGCCCTTCGAATGGCTCAAAGTGTTCTCATTTATGGGACTCTCTTGATCCTACGTAATGAGATCCTGGGGAATCTTTAAATTCGAGTCCCTAATTAACTCAGTAAGCATGCATGTAAAGGGAATCAATGCCTGAGGGTCAGGAGATGTGTAGGCATGGTAAATCGACATAAACATGTATCGGGGCAAGTCAATAGACTTCCTCATCTCAATGGCCCAAAGCAGCTACGCTCAGTTTAGACTTATATCCATTGTCCTTTTTAATGGCAGTAAAGAATGGTAGGAAAACAAAAACAGGATGAGGTATTTAGCCTTTAACTTTAACTTACTACACTGCACCTCCCCATCCTAAGTTTCTCCCGGTTTAAGCAATTTCTCGCAAATGACTAGCAAAGGAAGGGCCCCTACATTGGGATACTCAAACTCGACATTTTCTACCTGCCTAAGCCCGAAGTAACTCGAGAATGTGTCGGGATCGAAAATTATTTCCTTCCCCCAGACCCAACTCTTGATCTGCTCATTCCCTTTTTCAGTTACTAGGAAAAATATGTTAGCTATGAACTCGGCGCATAGGGTCAAAATGCATTCTCCCTTATACTTGACCAGCTCTAGCCACCCTCTATTAGCAAACTCTTTCTCCCAGCCAAACTCGTTAAAGGCATTGAGCCTTATCTCTCGCTCAATAACCGCTCCGTTTCAGACCCAAACCTTTCTATACGCCTTTTCTTCATGTATCCCTAAGAATTTAGAGGCATCATAAACCTCCTTAGAAGCACTCGCCATTGGAGCCTTTCCCTTAGCCTCCTTAGACTTAGCCAGATTTTTGGCCATAGTCTTGGCTTTGCTCAAACCCTTAGCTACCTTATCACTTATATTTATACCCCAGCAAATACCCCAACACCTGCAAACAAAACATAACAAATAACACGACATCCTATCACAACATAGTTCAACAATATGCACATGTAATGGGAAGTACGTGCCTAATGGGCAATGGACTAAATTACGTGGTCGTTGTGCCTAGAAATGGCCTATGATACCCTGGATACCTTAAAAAGTACCCACTTCTATCGAATTATGTTATCTTGGCCACCCAAGCATTTTGTCAAACACTTGGTGTGAACATGTGTTGGTGGGGTTTCAACATGCAAATTTTTCTAAGACAAGAATCCCCCAATCCCACAGTGAAGCCCAACGAGCTTTTGGGATTCAATTGAATCCAATTGAACCCAATTGCACCCTTAGTCTAAGTATAAACATCAAAGGGGCATTTTATCAAACATATGGTGGGCACTGTTTTGTTGGTGTGCCAAGAACATGGTTCTTAGGGATTCAACTACCCAATTACACACCCGTGCACACCCATGTAAGTGAAGTCCAAGCCTCTAATCAGTATCATGTGATGCCTAGGTTTGTATGCAATGAGAATACCATGGATGTTGGGCCTAAAAAAAATGAACACTTATTGTGATTGAATGCTAGAAGAAGGAAGGATTTGCCCACAAATGCACTAGAAAGCTTGGGATTGAAGGGCAGATGGTTGTCAAGTCTCTCCCTCTCAATTCCTCTTTCTCTCTCGGCTCTTTCTCGGGTGCACTAATGAAAGAAGACTGCTTGGTTTATAACAAAAATTTTACTCGCTGTTCGAACACTAATACGAGCGTTCGAATGCTAGGCTTAAATTAGGGTATCTCATGAAGCATACCATTCAAATGTTGGGATAGCCGTTCAAACGCCAAGTAGACATCAAGATAACTACTCTCTGTCCATTCAAACGCTGCATTTGGGCGTTCAAATGGTAGGCTAATATCTCAGATGATATGTCTCTGCCCATTTGAATGCTAGGATGCAGTGTTCGAACGGTAGTTCAAAATTCCAATCAAAATTTTTTTTTAACCTAAATCCATATTTAACTGAACCTATGTATCTATAATAAAATTAAACTGTGAACACCTAAAAACACACACTACAAAGTAAACACCCCCCCCTCCAAACTAGAGACAAGCATAGTCTGATATGCGCAGAAAAGAAACAAAACAAAAAGGACATGGCAACGAACGGGAAGGGATGACGACAAGGTGGGACAACACCCACTCCCCCCCCCCCCCCCCCCCCCCCCAAAAAAAAACAGGGTAAAACTACCTCTGACGCGACTCGATCCTAACAACTACTAAACAACATACTAGAAGGCAATATGGTTTACCCGAAAGGCGGTGGATCACATAAATCCACATAGTCAACTTGTCCCTACTCCAGCTCAACGTAGGGCTTTAGGCGCTGCCCATTGACTTTAAAGTTATTACCATTCTTGAGATTTTCTATTTCAATTGCCCCATGAGGTGAGACATCCCACACTACAAAAGGTCCAGACCATCTACTCTGAAGCTTACCTAGAAATAAATGCAACCGGGAATTGTATAGAAGGACCTTTTTACCAACCTCGAAAGATTTATGAAGGATGTGTTGGTCATGTAGTGATTTTATCTTTGCTTTAGAGATCTTTGCATTCTCATAAGCATCGTTCCAAATTTCATTGAGTTCATTGAGTTTTAATCTCCTAAGTGAGCCCGTCTCATCTAAATTCTCATTGAATTGGCGGATTGCCTAATAAACCTTGTGTTCTATTTCTACTGGAAGGTGGCATGCCTTTTCGTACACAAACCTATATGGAGAAGACCCTAAGATGGTCTTATAAGCTGTCCTATATGCCCACAAAGCATCTACCAACCTCAAGGACTAATCCTTTCAGTTAGGGTTAATAGGTTTTTCAAGGATTTGCTATTTGCCAACTCCACTTGGCCTTGGGTTTGGGGATGATAAGGTGTACCAATCTTATGTATCACCCCATACTTTCTCATCAATAGAACTACAGGTTTATTACAAAAGTGGGAGCTAGCATCACTGATTATAGCTCGTGGCATACCAAACCTAGAAAAGATATATTCCTTCAAGAACTTGACCATAACAGCATGGTCATTGGTACGTGCTGGTATAACTTCTACCCACTTAGACACATAGTCTATGGCCACTAGAAAGTAAAGATACCCACACGAGCTTGGAAAGGGTCCCACAAAATTGATACCCTAATAATAAAAAACTTTAAGAATAATGATAGGGGTAAGAGGCATCATGTGCCTCCTAGAAAGACTTCCTAGATGTTGGCATCTATCAAAGGATGTATAAAAGATGTGGGCATATCTAAACATGGTGGGCTAATAGAAACCACTTTGCAAGATCTTGATAGTGGTTTTATGCAAAGAAAAGTGCCCATCGCATGCCTGTGAATGACAGAACTCGGTAATAATTTTCACTTCATCGTTGGGAACACACCAATGGATTACTGGATCTGGACAATATTTAAAAAGATATAGATCCTCCAAAAAAAATACCTCACATGTCTAAAGAATTTCTTCCTATCAATGCTAGACCATTGCAAGGGAATTTTACCGGTAGCTAAGTAGTTAGCTAAGTCGGCATATCACGGTGTCGTGGATTGTGTAAGTCCATGATTGTAGAAGAGTTGCTTATCCAGAAAGTGTTCATTAATTGGAAGGGGGTCTTGGGCATCCCCATCAGTAGGGAGCCTTAAGAGATGGTCGGCAAATACATTTTCGACCCCTTTCTTATCTTTAATCTCTATATAGAACTCTTGAAGCAAGAGAATCCACCAGATGAGTTGTGATTTTACATTGGGCTTACTCAACAAATACTTAAGTGTGGAATGATCGGTGTATATGATAACCAAAGATCCAACTAAGTATGACCTAAACTTGTCTAATGTAAAGACCACATAGAGAAGCTCTTTCTCTATTGTGGTATATTTCAGTTGGGCTTCATTAAGGGTTTTGCTAGCATAGTATATCACATGTGGCTTCTTGTCTACCCTTTGCCTTAAAACAACCCCCACCGCATAATCACTTGCATCACACATCAACTCGAAAGGTAAAAACCAATCGGGTGATCTAATAATAATGATCTAATAATAGGTGCAGTGGTTAGAAGTCCTTTGAGCTTGTTGAAGGCTTCTTGGCATTGAGGTATCCAAACAAATGGAACTTCCTATAAAAGTAAGTGGCACAAAGGTCTAGAAATAGCACTAAACCCTTTAATGAATAGCAGGTAGAATCCGGCGTGCCCGAGAAAAGACCGAATATCTTTGACACTCATAGGGGTAAGGAGGCATTGGATTACCTCAACCTTAGCTTGATCTATCTCTATCTGCTTGTTGGATACTATATGTCCAAAAACTATACCTTATGTCACCATAAAGTGACACTTCTCCCAATTGAGCACTAGATTGCTCTCCTTGTACCTCTCCAAAACTTTCTCAAGGCGCACTAAACAGGTCTCAAAAGTATCCCCGTAAATTAAAAAGTGATCCATGAAAACTTCTAGGATCTTCTCAACCATGTCGCTAAAGATAGACATTATGCAACTTTGAAAGGTGGCTGGTGTATTGCATAGGCCAAAGGGCATTCTCTTACATACATAGGTGCTAAAGGGGCACATGAATGTAGTCTTATCTTAGTCTTCTAGTGCGACCTCTATTTGGTTACAACCAGAATACCCATCTAAGAAACAGTAATATGCTCGGCCCATTACTCGTTTCAGGACTTGGTTTAAGAACAGAAGTGGGAAGTGATATTTCCTAGTGGATGCATTGAGTTTACGGTAATTTATACACAATTACCAACCTATTTGAATTCTATTGGGAACTAGTTCCTCACTTCTTAGGCACAACTTGGGTTGGACTAACCCACTTAGAGTTAGAGATGGGGTATATAACACCCGCATCGAGAAGTTTCAGTACTTCTCTTCTTATGACCTCTTTCATGTTAGGGTTTAAGCGTCTTTGCATTTGATGCACCGATTTAGACTCTTGTTCAAGATATATACAATGAGTACACATGAGAGGACTAATATTGTGAAGGTCTGCTATAGTCTAATCTAGAGCTTTCTATAACTCTTAAGTACTTTTAACACCGATTCCTCTTAGCTTTCAGATAGGCTAGAGGATACGATAACCGGGTAGGATTCACCCTCACCTAAGAATGCATATTTTAAAGTAGAAGGTAAGGGCTTCCTCTCCAGGGTAGGTGACTTTTGCTTAGAAGAG
Source organism: Euryodendron excelsum (assembly GCA_033060915.1). NCBI lineage: Eukaryota > Viridiplantae > Streptophyta > Magnoliopsida > Ericales > Pentaphylacaceae > Euryodendron > Euryodendron excelsum. Next base: position 7,799,137 of record CM065391.1, on the reverse strand, counting down.
ACTGGATTTATGGTACTTGGGGTAAGGGGTTTGCCGCGGCCAAATTTTTCACGCTCGAGGAATACTCACACAAGCGGAAAAAATACTGTACTCTCTCGTTAGAACTCATCCTCCTAGAAGAATGAGTGCGACTAGGTTTGAATTGAAAATTGATTTGAATAAAGGGCTTTTGGAAAACAATTTGGAGTCGCCACCTAACTTGATTAAGGTGAGTTAGGTCACCTAAAAACTAAGCATAATCTGAAGACTACACTTAGGGTTTTTGGAAAACAATTTTGAAAAACAACCTCAAGAGAGGGTTTTTAGGAAAACAGGTTGTTTGGCAACCTTTGAAAAATATTTAAGCCCTTTTTTGAAAATAAATTCCATTTTGGTCTTTGAAAACAGTGATCCTAGGATCGGAAGTTGATTATGTGTAGGGAAAACGCACTAAGCCATCACCCTACCTCGCCCTTGTGGTACCTACATATCTATTCACCCTAGATTCACCTATGAGAGTTTCAACTAACAAATGTCCATCCTATCCAATTTAGAAAAGCATATTTAAAAAGAATGATGCATGATATGCAATTGCAAGAGAGAGAGTTGGAAAATAGATTTAGAAGTAGATTTGAAAAGAAATTGATTTGATTTAAAAAGAAATTTGAAAAGATAGATTTGAAATTGGAAAGTTTTAGAAATTAGAAATAGAGATTTGAAAATAGATTTTTTGAATTGGAAACTTGAAATAGATTATGAAATTGGAAGTTGGAAAAAAATTGTGAAAATAGAAGCTTGAAAAAGGTTGTGACTGTACCCACGAGGGTTGCCGACGTATCCTTTTTGAGGAATCAGGTCAGTCGTAGTTCGGACAAGAGTCCGATAGAAAATAGAAGATTTTGATTTGAAGTTGGAGTTGAATTTAGAATAAAAGATTAGAATTTGGAATTGAAAAGATTGGAATTTGATTTGGAAGGATAGAACTTTGAAGAAGGACTTGGATTTGTTTTAGAAAGATTGAGATTTAGGAAACCTAGACTTAAGAAAGATAGGATTGAGGAAGGACTTGAGACTCAAGAAAGATTTGACTCGAGTGTTGAACTTGGAAGATTAGGGAAAGATTGGAATTTAGGAAAAATTTGAATTAGGAAAGTTTCGAAATAGGAAAGTGTCATTTTAGGAAAGTTCCGTTTTAGGAAAGTTTCATTTTAGGAAAGGTTTCAATTTAGGAAAGATTTCGAATTAGAAAGTTTTAATTTAGGAAAATTTTGGATTAAGAGAGTTTCATTTTAAGAAAGGTTTTGAAATAGGAAAAGTTTCATTTAAGAAAGTTTTGAAATTGGAAAAATTTTGAATTTGAAATGTTTTGAAATAGGAAAGTTTTGAAAGTAAGAAAGTTTTGAGTTTAGAAAGTTTTAGATTTGGAAAGATTCGAATTTAGAAAGTTTAGAATGTTAGAAGGATTCAAGGTTTGAGTTTAAGAATTTCTTGAAATTAGGAAATGTTTGAGTTTAAGAAAGATTTGAAGATTTATATTTAGAAATTTAAGATTTGGAAAGGGTATGGAATTTAGGAAATGGTGGAATTAGGAAAGGTTTAGATTTAGGAAAGATTTGAAAGTTTAAGTTTTGGAAACCTAAGGTTTACGAAGGTACGAGATTAGGAAGGAGTGGGATTCCTATTTCCTAAATCGAAGGATTGGATTTTGTTTCTAAAAAGAGAGGGTTTGATTTTGTTTCTAAAAAGAGAGGGTTTGATTTTGTTTCCTAAACGGAGGATTGGATCTAGTTTCCTAAAGGGAGATTGGATTTGGTTTCCCAAAGGGAAGATTGGATTTGGCATGGATTTGGAAGGTGAAGTTTTTAGAAACCCTAGATTTGGAAGACTATAGTTTTGATGTAGAAAAGAGGTTTTTGGAAACTTATGATTTTTGATGTAAAAGGGGAGATTTTGGAAACCTAGGTTTTACGACAAAATTGAAAATCATGTTTTAAGAAAAGAAGTTAGGGTTTCCTAATTGTTGGCTCTAGGACTTAACTAGGACTCTAAGAAAAGATATTTTTCGAAATGGATCCTAAAAAGGAGTTTTTAGAAAATGAATTTTGAAGAGAGAGTTTCTGAAAAGATTTTTTTGAAAAGCAACACTTTGAGAGACATTTTAGAAAGAGATTTTTGGAAAGAGTTGTTTAGGAAGAAACTTAAGGAGCGTTTTTAGAAAGTGAACTTTGAGGAGAGTGTTTTGGAAAGGAGTTTGAAAAAGAGTTTTTGAAAAATAGAGTTTTAGAGGGAGTTTTTGAAAACAATTTTCGAAAGGAGATTGGAGAGAGTTTTTAAAAAGTATATAAAATATCTCACTTTCCTAAAGCGATTTTAACCATAAGAAGGTTAGAACCACTTTAAGATAGTGGTTTTGAAAACAACGAGGATTTGAAAAATATGGACCATATTGGTCACTTTAAATGTAACACTTTCTTAAAGCAACCCTAGGCATGGAAAGGCTAGAATCACCTTAGGATTGTGATTTTGAAAACAAGTTTTGAAAAAGAAGATTTTGATGCAAGTTTTGAAAACAATTTTGATGCAAGCTTTTGAAAACAAGTTTAAAAACGAATTTTGGAGATGTGCAAAACCATAATATGCACAATGCAAGTTGGGGTCATGAACATATAAGGTTAAAGGCTTCATCACATAATCAAGGGGGTCGAACCCACGTGGTCTCTGGTTAGACTAAAAGAAAGCCCCCGACATGGTGGCCTTCCAATAGCCTAATCCTACACATGGACTGGGAAGTCCTTTATTTCAAGCATGCAAGAAAGAGGGGGGGGGGGGGGGGAAGAAGATTGGGGATTAAAAGAGAAGAAAATCCAAGTGGGTTCAGAGAGAGAAGAGAGACAGGAAGATACGTAAACTTAAATAAAGAGCCTACCTTGTGTCTTCTTTATTTTGCTTTGCTTTGTGCGCTTTGTTTTTCTTGCTTTGCTTCGGTCTTCGCTTCAGTCTTCGTCTTGATCTTCGAGAACTTGTCTTGATCTTCGAGAGCTTCGAGTTGCAGCACTTCAAGTCTTCAATGGAGGCTTTGAGGGTAGTGTGTAAGTGTATAAGAGTGTGTGTGAGTATATAAGAGGCTAGGGTTTGGTGTATAGTGGCTAGAGTTTGGAAAACCTAAAGTAGACTAGGGTTTAGGGAGGCTACGAGCTCTGTATATCGAATAATAGGGTTTTTAGACTGAGTTTGTGGACCTCTTTCATGCTGAAGGAGATTCTGTATTTATAGACAGAGGAATGACCTGGCACTTATTGCAGTGGCGCTAGGCCAAATTTTGGCTTGGCACCACTACTAGTGGCGCCAGCCACTTAGGAAAGTTTTAAGGTCAGCAAGCAACATATCTTCAGAAGATTTGGGCACCTGTACTAGTGACTACTATGCAATTTTTAGCCTGGCTTCACTAGGAGTGGCTTTGGAAAGCCCGAGAAGGATTTAAGGGACCAGGAATGGCCTAGAAAGTCGGAAAGGGATAGGAACCCTCAGAATAGGGTCCCGAATGTATTAGACTTGAAAAATGATGACAGGATGTGTTGGAAGAGTTGATAGGGCCATTAGGGGCAAAACGATCAATTGGATCGAAAAACTACCGGGATGGACTCGAAATGTCCCAGAAGAAGACTCGAGGTTTGGAAACATTATTTGGAATGTCTCAGGAGGTTACCGGTTTGATACCCAGAGCCGATGTGGTCGGAAAAGGCGATTGGCTCACTAGGGGCAAAACGGTCATTTCACACCGGGTTTGCCGGAATTGACTCAAAATGATTCAGAAAGATAATGGAAGGTCGAAACTACTATAAGAAGCATTCTTAGGAGGTTACCGGTTTGATACCCAGAGCCGGTGTGGTTCCCGAGGCGTTTGGATGCCTAGGGGCAAAATGGTCATCTTGACCGAAAAGTCTCGGATTGGCCCGAAACTGAATAGAAGGTACCTAATCGTGCTGGATTGCTTTTAAGATAATCTTGAAAAGGTGGACTTACCATTCAGAGGACTTAGGTACTTTTTCAAGAAATGTGCCGAAAAATGGCCCTAGGGGCTGTTTGGTCATTTTTCACCGGAGTGGACTAGTAGGCACTGGTGTTGACCTAGGTTTTGAGTGTTTTCGCCACTCTGATGGTGGTCCCGTGATATAGGGGTTTATTGGCAATTCCCTATATCGACCTGTTTACGAGTACTTCTACTACTCTAACGGTTGTGATGTTTGCAAGTACTTCCGCTACTCTGACTGTTCGCGATCATTCCCCAGATTGTCTAATCTCGGGAAGCTGCTATATGGACTTAGTGCCTGAGGAATCAACTTTCTCAAAAGGCATGCTGAAACAGACATTTCTGCATTGGCAGGCTAGCAGGTGCCAAAGGTGGACCGTTTTACCATTTCGGGGACTTGGGGTCTTGTCCTGGTCAACGGATTTGAAGGGATTTACCGTTCCGAAGAAACTTTCTTCGATAAACATGCCAGACAGGATAGACTTATCACCTCGAGGAATCAAATTTATCGAGGGAGGGATTGGAATTGGAATTGGACTTGAAAAAGGGGACTTACCGTCTTCGAAAAGACTCGCCTACTGGAATTGGGCCGAAACAATGCCCCCAAGGGCATTTCGGTCATTTTGACTCTATTTGGGCCCAGCAAGCTCGCGAAGCGATGGATTGATGGGATTAGACTGGAGAAAGTTGATTTAAATTGGAATATGTCCATATTGACTTGAACACAAGTCTGGATGGACTGGAGGCTGCCAAGCGGGCAAATATGGGGTGCTTACTAGGTTCAAAAGCAGGGGTCCAATGACCTACATGCATGCAAGGCTTACTCCCTTCCCTAACTCTAGATGGGTCCCTATAACCCTTACACTCAAATTCCAATTGGTCATTAGGCTCACTCCAAACTAGAGCCATCTCAATTAGATCCTCTATGAACTCGTGGTCCACATGCTATTGGATAATATACTCAATGAAGTCTACCTCCTCAATGTTATCTACCTCTCCTTTTTGCTTATCCCTATGACCAAATGAGAGCTTAAGTAACCCATTCCTACAATAAATAATAGCATTAGCCATTGCAAGAAAGGTGTAAGCACTCCATTTTTGACCGCTCGGCGGTCTATAGTCCGTCCAGACTTGTATTCAGGTCAATGCGGACATATTTTGAGTCAAATCAACTTTCCAATTCTAATCTTGTCTATTCATCGCTTCGCGGGTCCACCAGGCCCAAATAGAAGCAAAATAACCAAAATGCCCTTGTGGGAGTTGTTCGATCCAATCTCGTAGGCTCGTCTTTCCGAAGATGGTAAGTCCCCTTTTCATATTCCAATAGGAGCGTCTTTCCGAAGACAGTAAGTCCCCTTTCTAATTCCAATAGGCATGTCTTTCCAAAGACGGTAAGTCCCCTTTCCAACTCCTTTTCCAATTCCAATTCCAATTCTAATTCCAATTCCAATCCCTCTCTCTAGAAAGCTGATTCCTCGAGACGGTAAGTCTATCCAATCCAGCACGTTTTTCAGAGAAAGTTTCTTTAAAATAATAAGTCCCTTTAAACTTGTCGATCGGGATGAAACCCCATGTCCCCGAGATGGTAGAACGGTTCACCTTTGGCGCCTGCTAGCCCTCCAATGTAGAAATGTTCATTTCAGCACGCCTTCCAAGAAAGTTGACTTCTCAGGCACTAGGTCCCTTTAGTAGCTTCCCGAGATCAGACAGTCTTGGGAATGATCGCGAACCGTCAGAGTAGCGAAAGTACTCGTAAACATTGCAACTGTTAGAGTAACGGAAATACTAGCAAGTAGGTCGATATAGGGAATTTCCAACAAACCCCCTGTATTAAAAGACAGCCGTCAGAGTGGCAGAAACACACAAAACCCAGGTCAACACCGGTGCTTGCTAGCCCACTTTGGTGAAAAATGACCAAACTGTCCCTAAGGCCATTTTATGGCATGTTTCTCAAGATAATACCTAAGTGTTAAGAACAGTAACTCCACCCTTCCAAGATCGTCTTAGAGATGATCCGATATGATTAGGTGCCTTCTAGTAAGTTTCGGGCCAATTCCGAGACTTTTCTGTCAAGATGACCATTTTACCCCTAGGCATCCGAATGCCCCGAGGACCACACTGGCTTTGGGTATCAAACCGGTAATCTCCCGAGAATGCTTTTTATAGTAGTCTCGATCTTCCATTATATTTTTGGATCATTTCGAGTCAGTTCCGGTAAACCCGGTGCAAAATGACCATTTGCCCCCTGGTGGATCGGTCGCATTTTTCTAGCCACATCGGCTCTGGGTATCAAACCGGTAACCTTTGGGAACATTCTAAATAATGTCTCCAAATCTCAAGTCTTCTTCCGAGACATTCTAAGTCCGTCTCGGTAGCTTTCTAGCCTGTTTGACCGTTTTGCCCCTAATGGCCCGATCAACCATTCCGACAATTCTTGTCATCATTTTTCAAGTCAAATACCTCCAGGACTCTATTCTGAGGGTTCCTGCCCTTTTTTGGCCTTCTAGGCCATTCCCGGTCCCTTAAATCCTTCCTAGACCTTCCAGAGTCACTCCTAGTAAAGCCAGGCTAAAAATTGCATGGTAGTCACTAGTACAGGTGCCTAAATCTTCTCAAGATACGTTGCTTGCCGATCTTAAAACTTTCCTAACTAGCTGGCACCACTCCTAGTGGCGCTAGAAGCATTTTTGGCCTGGTGCCACTACAACAGGTGCCAGGTCATTCCCTTGTTTATAAATACAAAGCCTCCTCCAACGTGAAAGGGGTCCGAAAACTCAGTCTAAAAACCCTACTTTTCGATATACAAAGCTCGTAGCCTCCCAAAACCCTAGTCTCCTTTAGGTTTTCCAAACCTTAGCCTCTATACACAAACCCTAGCCTCTTATACACTTATACACTAGCATTAAAGCCTCCATTGAAGACTTAAAGTGCTGCAATTCGGAGCTCTCAAAGATCGAAGACAAACTCTTGAAGACTGAAGTGAAGACCAAAGCAAGACAAGTAAAGCAAAGCGTGCAAAGCTAAGCAAAATAAAGAGGATACAAGGTAGGCTTCTTATTTACATTTATGCATCTTCTCCCTCTCTTCTCTCTCCTAACCCCCTTGGGTTTTCTTGTATTTTAATCCCCCATCTTCTTCCCCCCCCCCCCCCCCCCCCTTTCTTTGCATGCTTGAAACAAAGGACTTCCCGGTCCATGTGTAGGATTAGGCTATTGGAGATTCACTATGTCGGGGGCTTTCTTTTAGTCTAACCGGAGACCACGTGGGTTCGGTTCCCTTGATTATGTGGTGAAACCTTTAACCTTATATGTTCACAACCCCAATTTGCATTGTGCATATCATGATCTTGCATTCTTCCAAAATTCGTTTTTAAACTCGTTTTCAAAACTTGCATTAACATCGTTTTCAAAATTGCAGCAAAATCTTCTCTTTCAAAACTTGTTTTCAAAACCACAATCCTAAGGTGGTTCTAGCCTTTTCATGGCTAGGGCTGCTTTAGGAAAGTGTTGCATTTAAAATGACCAATACAGTCCATATTTTCAAATCTTTGTTGTTTTCAAAACCACTATCTTAAAGTGGTTATAACCTTCTTATGGTTAGAATCGCTTTAGGAAAGTGATATATTTTATATACTTTCTAAAAAATCTCTTTTCCAACATGCTTTCTAAAAACTCTCTCCAATCTCCTTTCCAAAATTGTTTTCAAAAGCTCTATCCAAAAATCTATGTTTCAAAAACTCCATTTTCAACTCCTTTCCAAAACACTCTCTTCAAAATTCCTTTCCTAAAAACACTCCCTTGGTTTCCTTCTTAGAAAACTCTCTTCCTAAATCTCTTTCCTAAAAACTCTTTCCAACAATTTCCTTCCAAAAATCACCTTCCAAAAAACTCTTTTTTCAAAATTCATTTTCTAAAAACTCACTAGAATTTCTTTCCAAAAACTCTCTTTTCAAGTTCACTTTCTCAAAACTCCTATCTATGATTTCTTTCCAAAAATCTCTATTTCTAAAAGCTCACTTTCCAGAAACCTCTTTTCTTAGAGCCCAAGTCAAGCCCTAGAACCCATGATTAGGAAATCCTAATTTTCATTCCCAAAAACATAATTTTCAATCTTGCCTTAAAACCTAGGTTTCCAAAATCTCCCTTTTTACATCAAAATCATAAGTTTCCAACAACCTCTTTTCTACGTTAAAACTATAGTCTTTCAAATCTAGGATTTCTAAAACATCATCCTTCCAAATGCATGTCAAATCCAATCTTCCCTTTAGGAAACCAAATCCAATCTCCCATTTAAGAAACAAGATCCTAGGCTCCATTTTTGGAAACAAAATCAAAACATCTCTTTTTAGAAACAAAATTCAATACCTTGTTTTAGGAAATAGAAATCTCAATCCTTCCTAGTCTAAACCTTTCCTAATTCACTCTTTCCTAATCTCATACCTTCCTAAACCATAAGTTTTCCAAAACTTCAAATCTTTCCAAATCTAAAGCTTCCTAAACTCAAAACTTTCTTACTTTCAAAACTTCCCCATTTCAAAACATTCCAAATTCAAAACTTTTCAATTTCAAAACTTTCTTGAAAAGGAAACTTCCTTAATTCAAAATATTTCCGAAATTGAAACTTTCCTAAAATGAAACTTTCCTAAACCAAAACTTTCCTAAAATGAAACTTTCCTAAAACGAAACTTTCCTAATTTGAACCTTTCCTAATTTCAACTTCCCTAATTGTCGCGCCCCGATTTTTGGGGGTCCAAGGTCCTTTCGGCTCGGACACTCTAAAGCACAGAACTTTGTCACTATAACTCATCCTCCTAGAAGGACAAGTGCGACTAGATTTAAAAATTGGTTTGACTAAGGGCTTTTTAGGAAAATAGAAGTCGCCACCTAACTTCATTAAGGTGAGTTAGGACACCTAAAACTAAGTGTTAATCCGAGGATTAAACTTAGAGTTTCTTGAAAAAGGTATTGAAAAACTCCCTCAAGAGAGGGTTTTTAAGAAAATAGGTTGTTTGGCAACCTTTTGAAATGTTTAAGCCCTTTTTTGAAAATAACTCCGTTTTGGTCTTTCGAAACCAGAAATCTAAGGTTTGGGGGTTAGTTACGTGTAGGGAAGATATCCTAAGATCATCACCCTACCCCGCCCTTTCGGTACCTACATGTCTAATCACCCTTGGTTCATTCAGTAGAATAACCGGTTACCATGGTCCACTTTATATCCACTTTAAAATTTTTGAAAACGAGGTTTAGTCATCACTTGTCGGATGGATGATGCATGACGCAAGTTTTTGGAAAAATTTTGAAAATAACGGAGGTTTTGAAATAGTTTGGAATAGAAACTTTGAATTGATTGGAGTTTTTGAAAAAGGGATTAGGGTTGAAATAAAAGTTATGATCGCACCATTTTTGGTTGCCTACGTATCTCATTTGGCGAGAATCAGGTCATTCGTAGTTCGGGCAAGAGCCCAATGGAAAATAGACACATTAGGGCATTTGAAAGGTTTGAAGATACTTTGGGGTCTTTGGAAAAGCTTAAGGCACTTTGAGGTCTTTGGAAGTTGAAGACTCTTTGTGGTCTTAGAAAAGTTTAAGACACTTTGAGGTCTTTGGAAGTTGAAGACTCTTTGTGGTCTTGGAAGTTGAAGACTCCTTGTGGTCTTGGAAGTCTTTGACTTGAAATTGGATGGTGGAGTGTTTTGAAAATGTTTTTGAATCAACTTAAGGGAGTTTTGGAAAAAGCTTTGGCAAGACTCAAGAGAAGTTGAAAGTGTTTTTGAAGTCTTGTTTTGAAAACCTTGGAAGCATGACTTTAGAATGTTTTGATGAATTAGTTTTTGAAAGTGGTTTTTGGATATGGTTAAGGGTTTGGAGTCCTAATATGGACAACCTTCGAGGTTGTTCTTGATATGTCACCTTGTTCTTGGAATCCCTAACTATAAGACGGCTAGGGACACCTTAGGTTTGTGACCTTTTGAAAACATTTTTGGAAACACCTTGAAGATGGAGTGTAGGAACATTTGAAAAGTTTGTGGAGTTGTTTTTTTTTTTTTTTTGGAATCGTGCGAGTGGCGGATTTTGGAAAAATGAGTTATGAGAATGGTTTAAAATTGGGTAATCATTTAGAGAAGGGTTCAAGAGTTGGAACCCTGAAGCATATTAACCCAGGTTGGGTTATAGGTGACCTAAGGTTAACTAACTTGGGTTAAGTTAACCTAGGGTTAAGATGACCCATGGTTAACTAACTAAGGTTGGGTTAACCTAAGGTTAGGATGACTTAGGGTTAGGTTAACCTAAGATGAGTGAACTAGGGTCAAGTTAACCTAGGGTTGGACAACTATGGTCAAGTTAACCTAGGATTGGACAACTAGGGTCAAGTTAACCTAGGATTGGATTGGAAGTTGGTTTTGAAAATTGGTCTAATGCATTTTTGGAGAGAATTTTGAAGGACAAAACATGCTATGCAAGGGACTTTGGTGGACAACCCTTTTGAAGATCATTTCCATGAAAATTTAGACTCTAGCTAAGAGCATGGTTTACATGGTTGGTGATTGGAGACCATTCCAATGAAGGTTTCCTTATGAACATCATAACCTTTATCTTGGCAAGAGTGGAGGTTTCAAAAATCAACATAATGATAGTAATTTTTGGAAAATCATTTTTGATACAAAGATGGAGAGAATGCATTTTTGAAAATCATCTTTTGAGAAGGATTTTGAAAATCATTTTTCAAGGGGAACATTCCATCAAGAGAGGGTTCATATGGCCAACAAAAGGGAGACCACTCAAGAGAGGGTTCCATGGGGCCATTCCAACCACTAAACTTGAGAGAATAGAAACCATAGAATTCAAAGAGTTTGAATATCATTCTTAGGCAAGCATAAAGAGAAAAGGGAGTCATTCTAACAATTTAGGGCTCCTATGGCCAATATAAAGGGAGACCACTCAAGAGAGGGTTCCATAGGGCCATTTTAGCCACTAAATTTGAGAGAATGGAAACCTTGAAAATTAGGGAGTTTGAAAGCAACTTTTGTGCAAGTTGAAATGCAATGATGCAAAAGTGTGAATTAGGGGGTAGTGAGGAATTTTCTAAGGCATGACTCCTAAGGTCTCATCCTAGACTTCAAAGGGCCAACTCTTAGAACAATTTTTGAAAGAAATGTAGAGCTTGGAAATGGCATAAAATTAAGAGCAATGTAAGCATTGTGGAGCATGACAATAAGCATAAAATGAAGCCAAGCACACAAGACATGATCAAAATAGGAATATGTAAAGGGTCATGATTTACATACAAGGCTTTTAGGCTACACCACATAAACAAGGAGCTCCTAGGCCATACCATCTTAAAGTAGGCTAGTGAGAGGTCCCCTTACACGGTGGCTCTCACTTGCTTTCCTCTAGGCATGATCTAAGAGCCCTCTTGGCTCAAGCATGCAAGAAAGGGGGGTTGAAGATGGGGATTAAAATGGAGAATAGCCTAAGTAGGCTAGGAGGGAGAAGAGAAGAGTGGGGGAGCGCATAAATGTAAAAGGGATACCACCTTTTGCCTTCAACACATTTGTAGTCTTCAATGGATGTCTTGATTGGAGCTTGAGTGACTCAAGAAGGCTTGAGAGGCTTGAGTGGAGTGTATAAGTGTTTATGAGGTCTTGTATAAGAAGTGTATAGGCTTAGGAGGGGTAGAATGTAGCCTAAGTGTTGGAGGGGAGGAATATATGTAGAGATTCAAGTTTCTAGAGTGATTTCAGCAGAGTTTCGTATCAATTTCGGACCTGAAATATGCAAGGGGCGAGGCTTCTATTTATAGGCAATCTGGAACAAACCTTGCGCATGTGCTACATGTGCATGGCCAAAATTTGGCCTTGCGCATATAGGACATGCGCAGGTACTGTTCCATTGCTAGAATAACACGTGGCACCCTATGTACTGGTTAAATCTTGACCGTTGATCGAAAGTCGGTCAATTTGATCAAAATTTGAGCGCATGTAGCATACGCTCCATCACAAGGAAAGTTCGTCCAAACTTTGCCTCGACATTCGGGTCAATCGGGAAGGTTCCGGGAGAATCGGTCGCACTCGGGATATTCTCCTAGTGCTTCCGATGAACTTTCATGTTCTCAAAATGTTTGAATTATGTTTGGAGGTGAGTGATATCGTCTTGGGAAGTGTGCCAAAAGGACACTTTTGCGGAGTGCCTGTGATACGCTTCGTGGGTGTTCGAAAGTGGTTGTTTTCATTTTGTGTGATCGAGGCCTTCGAGAAGCGATCTAATCGATCGAACCGTACCGATGGAAAGCAATCTAGGAATACTTTCTGGAATTCCCAATTTTAAGCATTTCTCAAGTCATTTGACGGTGCTTTTGATTAGAGAATTGGAGAAAAAGTCAACCTTGGCGGAGCTTTTGCGAGACGCTCTAGGGGTTGCTGAAAGTCATGGTTTGCACACCGTACGATGGAGGGCTTCGGGTGGCGACCTATTCGATCGAACCGTATCGATGGAAAGATCTATGGACGAGCTTTCGAGAATTCTCTAATTTACACATTTCTCAAGTCGGTTGACGGTGCATTTGTCGCGCCCAGATTTTTTGCACTCGAGGAATACTCACCCAAGCGGGAAAAATGTTGTACTCTCTCGTTAGAACTCACCCTCCTAAAAGAATGAGTGCGACTAGGTTTGAATTGAAAATTGATTTGAATAAAGGGCTTTTGAAAAAGATTTGGAGTCGCCACCTAACTTGATTAAGGTGAGTTAGGTCACCTAAAGCCTAAGCATAATCCGAAGACTACACTTAGGGATTTTAAAAAATGATTTTGGAAAACATCCTCAAGAGAGGGTTTTTTAGGAAAACGGGTTGTTTGGCAACCTTTGGAAAACATTTAGCCCTTTTTAGAAAAATAACTCCTTTTGGTCTTTGAAATCAGTGATCTAGGTTCGGAGGTTGGTTACGTGTAGGGAAGACGCACTAAGCTATTACCCTACCCCGCCCTTTCGATATCTACATGTCAATCTACCCTAGATGCACCTATGAGAGTCTTTAATTAACTATAGTTCAATCCCATTCACTTTGAAAAACAATGCTTGAAAAGAAACTAACATGATGCATGATATGCAAGTGCAAGTTAAGAGAATTGAAAAATAGATTTGGAAAGCGATTGATTTGATTTGAAAATACATTTGAAAAGATGGGATTGAAATTGGAAAGTTTGAAAATTGAAAGTAGAAATTTCAAAATAGAAATTTTGAAATTGAAATTCGAGATTTGAAAAGATTTTGAAAACCGCACCCATGAGGGTGGAATTGAAAGTTTGAAAAGTATTGTGACCGCACCTATGAAGGTTGCGTACGTATCCCTTTGGGGGAATCAGGTCAGTCGTAGTTCGGACCGGAGTCCGATTGAAAATAGAAGAGTGGATTGAAGAAGGAACTTGAATTGGACATTGAATTTGATTTGAAATTAGAAAAGGAGATTTGAAATTGGAATTGAGAGGATTGGACTTTTTGAAAGAGGATTTTGGAAAGACTGATTTTGGAAAGACTTGGTTTTGGGAAGAAGGAGGTTTAGGAAACCTAGACTTGAGATTAAGAAAGATTGGATAGGAATGTTGGATTTGGAAGATTTGGAAAGATTTGGAAACTTGGAATTTAGGAAAGACTTGGATTAGGAAAGTTTCGAATTAGGAAAATGTTATTTTTGGAAAGTTACATTTTTGAAAAGTTTTAGGTTTAGGAAAGTTTCAACTTAGGAAAGTTTTGAATTAGGAAAGTTTTCAAATTAGGAGAGTTTCGAATTTAGAAATGTTTGAAAAAGGGAAGTTTTGATTTTGGAAAGTTTTGAAAACAAGGAAGTTTTGAAAATAAGAAAGTTTCGTTTTGGGAAAGGTTTGAAAAAGGAAAGTTTTCAATTTAGGAAATGTTTGAATTAAGAAAGTCTCGAGTTGAGAAAAGTCTTAGATTTGGAAAGATTTGAAGTTTAAGAAAGTTTAGAATTTAGAAAGTTTTTAGGTTTAGAAAGATTTAACTTAAGAAGGTTTCAAATTTAGAAAGTTTTGAATTTGGGAAAGATTTGATATTTAGAAAGTTTAAGATTTAGAAAGTTTTAGAGTTTTAGAAAATCTTGAGATTAGGAAATGTTTGAGTTTAGGAAAGATTTGAAAGCTTGGATTTGAAAAAGATTTTGAAAAGGGGTAGAATTAGGAAAGGGTTGAATTAGGAAAGATTTGAAAGTTGAGTTTTAAAACTTAGGAAAGATTTTTATGTTCAAGTTTAGGAAACTTAAGATTTAGGAAAACGGAAGTTTAGGAAGGATTTGAATTAAGAAAGAGTTGGATTTTGAAATTTAAGGAAAGATTTAAAATTTAGGTTTAGGAAACTTATGGTTTAGGAAGGAATTGAATTAGGAAAGGTTTGGATTAAGAAGAGATTGGGTTTGGTTTCTAAAAGAGAAAGGTTGGATTTTGTTTCCAAAAATGGAGGACGAGATCTAGTTTCCTAAACGGGGAGATTGGATTTAGGAAGGATTTGGAAAAGGAGATTCTAGAAACCCTAGATTTGGAAAATTATAGTTTTGACATAGAAAATAGGTTTTGGAAACATGTATAGTTTTGATGTAGAAAACAAAAGATTTTGGAAACCTAGGTTTGGGGCAAAGTTTGAAAACCATGTTTTTGGGAAGAAAATTTAGGGTTTCCTAATTGTGGGTTTTAGGGCTTGACTTGGGTTCTAAGAAAAAGAGATTTTTAGAAAGTGTGTTTTTGGAAACGAAGGTTTTGGAAGTAAACCTAGAGGGAAATTTCTAGAAGGAAGATTTTAGAAAAGAGAGTTTTCGGAAAGATTTTTAGGAGAGATTTTTTTTAGGAAAGTGAATCTAGGGAGTGATTTTAGAAAGTGAATTTTGAGGAAAAGATTTTGGAGAGGAGTTGAAAAAGAGAGTTTTGAAAAATAGATTTTGGAAGGGAGTTTTTGAAAACAATTTTGAAGAGGGGAGTTTTAGGAAAGTATGTTGAAAAAGAGATTTTTAGGAAGAGATTTTTAAAGAGAGTTTTTAGAAGGTGTAAAAACATCTCACTTTCCTAAAGTAATTCTAACCATAAGAGGGCTAGAACCACTTTAGGAAAGCGGTTTTGAAAACAACAAGATTTGAAAATATAGACCATAAAAGGTCACTTTTAATGTAACACTTTCCTAAAGCAATCCTAGCCATGGAAAGGCTAGAATCACCCTAGAGTTCTGGTTTTGAAAACATGTTTTTGAAAAAAGAGATATGATGCAATTTTGAAAACAAGTTTGAAAACGTTTTGAAAGACAACTTTGAAAAGGGTTTTTGGAAGATGCAAGACTATGATATGCACAATACAATTTGGGGTCGTGAACACACAAGGTTAAGGCTTCACCACATAATCAAGGGGGCCAGACCCACGTGGTCTTTGGTTAGACTAGAAGAAAGCCCCCGACATGGTGACTCTCCAATAGCCCAATCCTACACATAAACCGGGAATCCCCTTGTTTCAAGCATGGAAAGAAAGGGCGGGAAAGAGATGGGGGATTAAAATAGAGAAAACCCAAGTGGGTTAGGAGAGAGAAGAGAGAGAAGAGAGAGGGGGGAAATGCGGAAATTTAAATAGGGAGCCTACCTTGTATCTTGTTTATTTTGTGCGCCGTGCTGTCTTCGGTCTTCGGTCTTGATCTTCGTCTTTCGTCTTCAAGAGTTGTCTTCAAGCTTCGGGTTGCAGCTCGTTCAGTCTTCAAAAGATGGTTGAAGGCTAGTGTATGAGTGTATGGGGGTGTGTATGAGTGTATAGGAGGCTAAGGTTTGTATAGGGGCTAGGGTTTGTGTATAGTGGCTATGGTTTTTGGGAAAACCTAAGGAGGCTAGGGTTTTGGAGGTGCTCGAACTCTGTATATCGAAATATAGGATTTTTAGGTTAAGTTTGCAGACCCTTTTCACGTTGAATGAGACTCTGTATTTATAGAAGTTGGACAAACCTGGCGCCTGTTGCAGTGGCGCCAGGGCAAACTTTACACTGGCGCCACTAGGAGTGGCGCCAGGCGATTTTTTGGCTTGGCGCCACTAGTAGTGGTGCCAGCCAATTAGGAAAGGTTTAAGGCCGGCAAGCAACGTATCTTTGACTAGATTTGGGCGCCTGTACTAGTGACGACCATGTAAATTTTAGCCTAGCTTCACTAGGAGTGACTCCGGAAAGTCCGGGAATGATTTGATGGAGCCGGGGATGACCCGAAAGGCCGGAAAGGAACAGGAACACTTAAAATAGTGTTCTGGAGGTTTTTGACTTAAAAAGTGAGGACAAAAATGTGTCCAAAAGGTTGACCGAGCCTTTAGGGGCAAAACGGTCAATCGGACCGGAGAACTGCTGGGACAAACTCGGACTGTCCCGGAAAAAGACTTGGGATCTGGAAACATTATTTAGAATATTCCCAGAGGTTTCCGGTTTGATTCCCAGAGCCGGCGTGGTCGGAAAAGGAGACCGGCCCACTAGGGCAAAACGGTCATTTTGTACCGGGTTTGCTGGAACTGACTCGGAATGATCCGGAAAGGTAAGGGGAGGTTGAGAACACTATAAAAAGTATTCTCGGGTGATTACCGGTTTGATACCCAAAGCCGGTGTGGTCGAAGAAGGAGACTGGCCCTCTAGGGGCAAAACGGTCATTTTGTACCGGGTTGGCCGGAACTGACTCGGAATGATCCGGAAAGGTAAGGGGAGGTTGAGAACACTATAAAAAGTATTCTCAGTAGGTTACCGGTTGGATATCCAGAGCCGGTGTGGTTCCCGGGGCATTCGGATGCTTAGGGGCAAAATGGTCATCTTGACCGGAAAGTCTCGGAAAAGGTCCTAAGGGTAGTCTGGTCATTTTTCACCGAAGTGAGCTAACAGACACTGGTGTTGACCTGGGTTTTGAGTGTTTCCGCCACTCTAACGGTGTGAGTATTTCTGCTACTCGGACGGGGTTGATGATTTGTGAGTATTTCCGCTACTCGGATGGGGTTGAGTATTTCCGCTACTCTAACGATTCTGTGAGTAGTTCCGCTACTCTAACGGTTCTGTGAGTATTTCCGCTACTTTAATGGTTCTGTGAGTAATTTTGCTACTCGGACCGTCTCGAGGAATAAACTGTCTCGAGAGTGGGACTGGAAGGGGTCTTACCGTCTCCGAAGAGATGTGCCTGGATTGGAGCCGTCTAGAGGAATAAACTATCTCGAAAGTGGGATTGGAAAGGGGTCTTACCATCTCCAAAGAGACGTGCCTGGAGTGGAACCGTCTCGAGGAATAACCTGTCTTGAGAGTGGGATTGGAAAGGGGTCTTACCGTCTCCGAAGAGACGTGCCTGGGTTTTGAGTGTTTCCGCCACTCTAACGGTTTTGTGAGTATTTCCGCTACTCTAACGGTTTTGTGAGTATTTCCACTACTCTAACAGTTTGGTGAGTAGTTTTACTACTCGGGACGTCTCGAGGAACAAACTGTCTCGAGAGAGGGATTGGAATTGGAATAAGGAAACACAATGCCCCTAAGGGCATTTTGGTCATTTTGCCTCTATTTGGGCCTGACAGGCCTGCGAAGCGATGGAAAGATGGAATTTGGACCTAGAGAATTGGTTTCGATTGGAATATGCCCAAAATGACTTGAAAACAAGTCTGGACGGAGTGTAGACTGCCGAGCGATCAAAAATGGGGTGCTTACAGCTGCCCCTCTTTTTCTGTCTTTGCTTGTCAAAGAGAGAAAACGATAAGAGTAAGAGTCCCATGTTGACCGCGAGGCAGTCTGAGGGACGGACACTGAGATTCTTTCAACAACGGGGGTCGAAAACGGATAACAGGCCAAAAAGGCCTTCGAAAACGAGTTTTGGCGGGAAAAAGGGCAAAACTGCCCAAAATTTAGAACTGGCGCCATTAGCAATGGTGCCTTTGGCAATAAAGCACTGGCGCCTCTGCTAGTGGCGCCAGGCTTAAGGTTAAAAACCAGAAAATTTATGGTTCGAGCAGTTACAGGATTTGAAGAGTTTTTGGAGAATCCGAGAGTCTTCAAGTGGAAATCGACTTGAACCTTGAAGGAACACTCCTTGGGGACCGTGGGTGATTGCTGGATGGAGTCCACGTCGCCGAAAAAGTCGCCGGAAGTGAAGATTTCGCCGGAGAACTTCCAAAAGGCGAGTTTTCAAATTTTGTTGATTTTGATGTGTAGAACTTCGTTTGAATCATGTGAATAGTGGAAATTAATGTTTTGATATGTTTTGAACACTTTGGTGATGTTTTTTTTTTGCAATTTGATGGTTGTTTGATTGAATTTGAGTGATTATATGTAAATGTGTGAAGGGGGTTTTCTACAGGAATAGAAAATTTGTTCCTATAAGCATGGGTATTAGGTTTTCTGGCTATGTTTTTGTGCAATGTGCCTTAGAAAAATGTGTTTAACAACCGTATGAAGTTTCGTGATTTTTTGAAAACTCAGTGAATTTTTTATTTTTTGAAAAATAGAAAAATATTTAGAAAATTAGAAAAAAATAGAAAATTCAAGAAATTGATGAAATTTTTGAAGTTTGAAATTTGGAAAAATGTAGGAGTATTTTGAAAACATTTGAGGTGATTTTGAAAAATTTTGGAAGCCTTTTGAAAACCGTTGATTTATTTGAAAAATAAAACACGAGTTTTGAAAATTTTGAAAAATTGGAAAGTGTGCACGGGCGCCATTGTCATGTGATTGTGACGTTGAAATGTGCATATTTCGTGTTTTGTGTTGATGTCGTGGGTGTTGTAGGGGCTATTTTTAAACAGGACTCTGCTGAAATTTTTAAAAATTATGAAAAAAGTGGGTTAAAGTTTTAAAAATAAAATCTTTTTGAATGGAAAAGGTAGAGAGCCCTTGAGATATGATTTAAAGTTGGAAAAATCAAGAAGTGTGGAAATTTTATTTTTGATTTGTTATTTGAAATCCTTTATTTGTTTTGTTTGCGTTATTTGTTTGTTTTATTTTACTGTTATTTAAACTGCATGAATGGCATAATCAATATCACTTACCGTGGCTTACCTTTTCAGGATGGCAGACGCAGGTGATGACGGTTCCGAGAGGAGACGCCGCTCGGGGAAAGCGGCCCGGACAGATTCTGCTGGCGGCTCTAGTCGATCTAGAGGTAGTCGACGATCTACCGGACGATCTTCATCCAGCCAGAGCGGTCAGCGGAGTAGGCCACCTGTCGACCCTTTTCCTCCGGTTAAGTAGGCTTTTGCCGAGGAGGTTGATGCCGAGGAGGAGGTACCGGGCCTTGGGGACCAGGTGACCGGCTATGGGAGAGCTTCTTCCAGGCATAGGCAGACAGACGACGACTTGGGAGATTTGCAGATACCAGATGTCCCACCTCTCGGGGATCTGGCCTATCACCCTAGTGTATATTCCAAACAGCATTTGCCACCTCTGTGGGTACATACAGCTTTCCGAGGGGCTGTTCGCCAGGTTTTTATGACTATGTAGCAGGCTACCCCATCATACCGTGCCTTCTTGGCAGAGATTGGGTTTGGCGCCTTTATGGGATTACAGGCTAACCGCCTGAACCGGCATTTGGTACTGGCATTGGTTGAGCGGTGGTTCGGGGAGATTGGAACCTTCCATTTCGTCGGCTTCGAGTTAGGCCCCACTCCTTTAGATTGGGCGATTATTACAGGACTCTCCTTTGTCGGCCGGCGGATCACCCTACACCCAGTCAGCAAGGACGAGGCCTATTTGCTGTTGGATTTGCCTCAGCCTGATCGTTCTGCCTTCCCAGTCTCTTGGATTAGTCAGGGTGAGCGTACTTTTGCTACTGAGCCATCGCCTGCCCGGCGGGACATCATGAGACGGCGACTTATGTTATACATCATCTTTAGCTGCTTCTGCAACAACAACAAGTCACTCGTGCCGTGTCGTTTGGTGAGTATAATAGCTGATCTGGGAGCTTTGTCTGAGTTGGATTGGGGGTCCTTTTCTTTTGGCTGCTTTCTTCGATCGATGCCGGTTTGGACTTCTTCTCGTTAGGGCAGCATGACTAGCTTTTGGCTCTTCCTTGTCTGGTGGAGTTATGAGTACCTGCCAGTGCGTCGCCCCGCAGTTGTTGAGGATGATCTCTATCCTCGCGCTTTGGGGTGGGCTTGTGACCAGGTAGCCCAGCGATCGGAGATTACTGACTTCATGACGCTCCGGGCTAACTTGGAGCTGATTGAGGCGAGGAATGTGACCTGGCGGCCCTTCATTGGATCGGTCCATTACGAGACAATCCGATACCTGGTCCCGTTGTCCTTATCGAGAGCTGCTTTTCTCAGTGATGACACCTGGGAGTCCTATCTTGGAGAGCGGCATTGGCGACAGTTTCACGAGGAGTTTCGATCAGTAGGGGCTTCGCCAGAGTAAATGTTTGGAGCCCTGGTGGCGGATGTGCCCATCCCTTATCAGGAGCGTCAGCCAAGTGCCGAGTTCTTGCTCCCTCCGGATACGGATTACGCTGCGCACTTTGGAGCCCATTCGGTTGGTGCCTTCACCCGGTTTGAGGTAGTAGTCGGTGGGTATGCTGTTGGCCAGGAGGTGGTTGACCTATGGCGCCGTGCTGGAGGATATGTGCCCCAGGCCAAGTTTACTGCTGTGAGAGACCAGAGAGATCGGTACCAGATGGAGAGGGACCAGTACCAGGCCGAGGTAGCTTCTCTGACGGCTCGGTTGTCTCAGATGGGTGGTGGGGGGGTAAGTTATTCTTTCTTTGCTCCTTATTGCTCTGCTGTTGCTTAGTCCCTTTTGCTTGCGGCTGATTTTGGTTCTATCTTCCGTGCAAGATGGTGGTGCTTTGAGTAGTTACCCCCCTCCTCCGATGCTGGGTTTCGGAGATTTTGATCCAGATGATATTGACTTTGACCTGTGAAAATGCCCGTTGTAGAGATTCTGATCCTCTTTTGCCCCTGGTTCCTGAGATGTATTGATGTTAGACAGTTTTATTTTGCATAGTTTTGTATAAGGATGGATGTTTATGGTATTTAGCTGCACAGATAGACATATACATATGATCAGAGGCATGTGATGTATGATGATGTTATATGTTTATTACATGAGTTGATGTTTGGTGAGTTCTATTTCTACAGGGGGTTATATCCTATGTGTACAAAGACCATGCTGAATTTTTTTGTTTTTCATATGTACAGGTTAAAAATATGTTGATAGAATGACACAGGATTCCATTAGACTTGTAGTCCTGCGAATGGTAACTCCCTCCTCTTCAGAGATTTAGCCTCTCTTTTGGCTCAACCCTATCTTGATTGGATGAAAGCACTTCGAACCTTTCTCAACCTCTTGACCGCCTCCCACTTTCTATCTTAAGGTTGGTGTAGGGTTATTGGGCTGAGACTCTCGACTCTCGGAGTTTTAGCAACCGCTTACCTGACCTTTGGCAGAGCGATAAGTGGCCAGTCATTTCAATCTGAGAAGACTTTATTTAGGACCATAATGTAGGCTAGGTTATAGGGTTTTAGAAACAACGGGATATGTAGGCTCAAATTCAATGTTGTTTTTAGCAAGGCTTAGATCCAAACTGTCCTTAACCGTTTTTCAGTAGGACTAGCATCTTTTTTTTTTTTTTTTGTTAGCTTTGGCAGTGAATCTAACTCATTTAGATCAAGCAATCTGCTTTCAATCAGAGAGGACTTTAATAGGGTTGTAATGTAGGCCATGGTTTCAGAGTTTCGCAAGAAAGGGTAAAGACTCAAACCTATTGTACCTACTAGGTTTCCTAGGATCACCTTTAAATTTCCTTCTTGCTTTTGACCACATATTTCTCAAGGTGAAAATAATCTGGTTCTTTCACCCTTTTCTATATACCTTTTTAAGATAGAGATAACTTTCTTCTCATTTGCTCTTCTTGTATGCTTTTGAAGATAATTCATTCATAATTTTTTTTTCAGGCCTTTCTTTAGAATCAGGGTTCTTTTTTTTTTTTTTTTTGGCCTCTTGCCCCTTGGCAACTCCTTTCTTTTGGTTTTTTCTTTCTATTTCTTTTCTTTTCTTTTACGAAACGGAACAATTCTTTAACCCTTTTCCCTTAAACCTTTTCCCTTGGTAGCTCAATATACCCAGTGTGGGCGGTGATCCCTAGGTTGGGGTTTTGTTAAGAAAGGATAGATAGCTCAACGGGTTTGGCAAGGGGTTGCTTTTGACTGTATGGGAAATGAAATGAGGGCCTATCTTCACTTTGAATTAAATTGCTTGATCCATAGAGTTTTTCAACACTATCCTAGCATGATAGAGGTGGACACCACTCCTAGAGTTCTCAACTATTGTCTGCCCCAGTGTGGGGAGGACAGTCTTGGATCAGGTTTAACAAAGAAAATTTTCGCTTTCCGCGAGGCACTAGGGTTTAAGTAAAGGGGAAGATGAGCACATTTAGTCATTTATTCAGTTATTTATTCTTTATATGTGGGGGAATGAAAGATGGCTTCTTTTCATTTTGATAAGCTGGCCACACATCACTTAACCTCAGAGTCTTGCAAGTGCTGCCTTTGGGTAGTATCCTCACTCATCCTTATTCTCTCTCTCTGTGGAAGGCTGATCATTTGGCAAGTGGTCAACTCATGCTATCATCCTTTCAAGTTGGATCATTCCATAAGATAAACCACGCCCCTTGCGTAGAAAGTAGTCACTATTCCCCAGAGAAGACAAGACAACAACAATGGAATAAAAGACTGTTATTTGATTATTATTATTATTTTCACGGAAAGCATAAAATTCTTAAACAATAAGAAGATGTAATCATGAATTTAAAGACAGGAAGTAAGGGGGATAGAAAGAAAGTGGGCGACAACACCCCTCTCTTCTACGCTCTTGCAAGGAATCCATTTTAGTACGGCCTTGGGACAATCCCCACGTCTTCGATGCTCCATTCGCAACCCGGATCCTCTGCCAAGGTGAGATAAGCAAAGGCTTCCTCTAGAGCTCCACAGGCGTTGACACTGTTGATGCGGTTGTCAGTCTCCCTCTTGTTTTGTGTAGCGGGTTCTTCTGTAAATAGGGTGACCAGCTCACCCCCTTCCAATTCAAATGGCTCTGCTTGTGCTCTTGGCTTCTCTATCCTCTAGCTCATTTCTTCATAGTTGTACTCATTCGTGGGCCAATGACTCTCTAGCAAATGACGTTCGGCCGCGGCGTATTTCGGATGCAGAAACTCAGCACCCCATCCATCAGCAACCACGTTTTCAGTAGTCTCATCTCCCAGGAACATTGGCTCTTCAATGGGCCAGTCGGAAGCATCAGGCACTTCATCGGGGTTATGGAGATAGATTGGGCGTAATGGGAGATCCTCCTCCCAGTCAACTTCTTCCTCAGTCTCCCAATCGTCCTCATAGTCCTCGGCCTCAGGCTCGTCAAACACTCCCTCGCCTTCCATTTCTACTAGTATCATATTGACGGTGTGATCTGGCAGAGGGTTAGCAGTCACATTGGGAGTGGGAGTAGGTTTTACCAGTTGCAGATCGATGGTCTTATTATCGATCAGGTCTTGGATCTTGTGCTTGAGAGCAAAGCAGCTTTCGGTGTCATGCCCCTGGCCACCTGAATGATACTCACATGTAAGGGCAGCATTAAAAGTTAGGGGTAGAAGGCTTGGCAACGGGCGAGTAGGTTTCAGTTTCAGGATGTTATTCTTTAGAAGGATATGGTAGGCCTCGGTTTGGGTGCATGCTAAGGC
Organism: Euryodendron excelsum; assembly: GCA_033060915.1. NCBI lineage: Eukaryota > Viridiplantae > Streptophyta > Magnoliopsida > Ericales > Pentaphylacaceae > Euryodendron > Euryodendron excelsum. Next base: position 7,775,431 of record CM065391.1, on the reverse strand, counting down.
GTCAAAGGTACGGATGTGTCGAGCAGGTCTATTAAAGTTGGGTCGTGCCCCAGCGGGGCCATAGTTAGGGGTTGGAGCAGGCATGGTCAAGGTGGGCAAGGGCAGGACTTGGGGTGATTGGAGCATGGGTCGGTATTGGGGTGGTTGGCTAGGCAGAATAGCAGACACTTCGCTTTCCTTCCTGATTGTGCCCCTTGTAGTAGCCACCTTCTTGGCTATGTTGGTGGTATTTTCACCAGTCTTGGCATAGAGATCTGTGATTCTTCCTGTCTTGAGGCCGTTTTCTATCATTTCCCCTTGCATGATGAGTTCGGAGATGCTTTTTCCCACGCTTGTGCAGAGTTTCTCATAGAATATACCTTCAAAAGTATGTATAAATAGTTGTACATACTCCTTCTCTTCCAACAGGGGATTAACTTGTGCAGCGGCCTCCCTCTATCTTAGGGCATATGCTTTAAAACTCTCCTTCTCACCCTTGCTCATCGTCATCAAGGACCAGCGATCGGAAGTGAGATCGATGTTGTGACTGTATTGGGCTTTGAATGCATTGACTAACTCCATCCAGGTTGTGATCTTCCTTAAGTCCAGACGAGCGAACCATTGTAGAGCCGACCCGGTGAGGTTGTGTTGGAATAACTGCATAAGGAGCTTCAGGTCGTTGCCATGTCCACTTAGTGCTCTAGCATATAGACGAAGATGAGCAACAAGGTTACCGGTACCGTCGTACTTCTGGAAGTCAGGCATTTTAAACTTAGCAGGCCTCGGGTGGTCAGGGAAGAAACATAGCTCATCATAGGAAGTGAATCCGTAAGCATCATGGCCATGGAGACTTCGCAACGAATCCTCCAACCCTTGGATTTTCAGACTGATAGGGTCTAGAGGGGCCTTCTTCGTAACAGGTGAAAGCAATATGGTCTCCTCTTCTTCAGTATTGACCCTTTTGGCATCTTCTTTGGTTTTCCCAGCATTGTCAAACTGAAGCAAGATCCTCGGATTAGCGGGTTCAAGGTCTTTAGATGAAGTCGTTGATGATGACGGGACCGCAGTAGTATCCTTCATGGCCAGAGTTTGAATGAGTTTGAGCATCTCATCCATCTTAATCCTCATTTCATTAACTTCCTCTCGAGAGACTTGAGAGGATTCTTCAGGGTTAGCAGCCATCAATGATGCTTTGTGCCGAGTGATAATAGGATCCCTAGGTGGATGTTGCACTTTCTTGGGAGCAATGTTGACTCAGTACAAGGTGACTTCTGTAAATAGAAATAAAAAGAAAAAGGAAAAAGACAAAAACATAAGTCACAAGTTAGTTTTTGGTTTTTAAAGAGCTTTATGCAATGCATGTCCTAGGATTGCCCCTGCTTGAGAGGGAGGCTAAACATGATGTATTGGCTCACTTTTGGAGATAGGGGGTTTGCCCCTGTATGCAGACACCTTACCGTCAGGTGGGAACCTTGAGCCATTTATGCATTCATTCATAAAAACAAAGAAGTACATTAAATTCTGGGTTTGAAATACAAAAGAATTGAAACACATTTTAATAGGGGGAGGGGGAACATTTTCCTTTGGACTTCCACTTATCTACTTTTACAAAAGGGAAAACCTAAACTACTCTTGAGTCTTCGGATTCGCCTTCCTTGGATTTGATGTTGAGGAGGTCGCTGAGAGACCTTGTTGATTGATTGCCCCTTGTCTTCTTGGCAACCCTATCTCTGTGAGCATAAAGGGATTGGGGCCCCTCTTATGAAATGGATTGGTGTGCATGCCATGAGTCCTTAGGGTTACACGGGACCCTTGGGGTTTGGGTAGGTTCAATGCAAGGGAGAGTGACGTTGGTATCACTCTCAATGGGTTGATCATATGCATGAGAATGCAGTGACTTGAGTTACTTAGAACTCTTGTCTTAACATGGGATATTGAATGCATGAACATGAATATACAAAAAGTATAAGGAGAGAAGGTACAATTGAAGTAAACATGCATGCATGAACAGTTAGACAGGCATTATAACAGTATAAATACAAGCATTATAACAGCAGGTATAAATGAAAGTAAGAGCAGTCGCCCTTTCCTCCGTGATTTTGAAAACGGTGCTCGTGTCCTAAATTCGGCAGAGGTTCAGCTATGCATGGTGTCTATATGAGTATGAGGTTGAGGGTTAACTAATGCGTCCTAAAAAGGCTCGGTCCTCAGATCTTCAAACCTAGGCCCACTCCCCGAGGTGCTGCCATGATCGGTTGGTGATCTGAGCGGGGGAACCATCAAGAGGCTGTAGGCGAAGAAACTGACACAGCATCTTGCCCACAACCAATATACCGTTCCCCCTTTCTAATTAGAAAGGACATATCAGGGTATGCAATTATGCAGAATGCAAGTGCACATGCAGTGTGTGTGTGATTTTTAAAAGTGGAGGAAAGGGCCCAACAACTCCCATTCATCCTGTACATCACATTCATGCAAAATAAAATTTAAACATAAAGCGCACCTACAAAACAAAGATGCACGTGTCAGTATGTGGATGACAAACATAATACAAGATAATATGAATAAATGCATGTTTCTTTGAAAACAATTTTGAAAATTTGGTTTTGAAGATTTAAAGTGAATAGGATTGAACCAAGTTAATTAAAGACTCTACATGGGTAAAGGATAAAGAGACATGACTAACGGCCTAACCCTCTAAGTCTCCCCAGCGGAGTCGCCAGCTGTCGCGCCCAGATTTTTCGCACTAAAGGAATACTCACCCAAGCGGAAAAAATGCTGTACTCTCTTGTTAGAACTCACCCTCCTAAAAGAATGAGTGCGACTAGGTTGAATTGAAAATTGATTTCAATAAAGGGCTTTTGAAAAAGATTTGGAGTCGCCACCTAACTTGATTAAGGTGAGTTAGGTCACCTAAAAACTAAGCATAATCCGAAGACTACACTTAGGGATTTTAGAAAACGATTTTGGAAAACATCCTCAAGAGAGGGTTTTTTAGGAAAACGGGTTGTTTGGCAACCTTTGGAAAACATTTAGCCCTTTTTAGAAAAATAACTCCTTTTGGTCTTTGAAATCAGTGATCTAGGTTCGGAGGTTGGTTACGTGTAGGAAAGATGCACTAAGCTATTACCCTACCCCGCCCTTTCGGTACCTACATGTCAATCTACCCTAGATGCACCTATGAGAGTCTTTAATTAACTATAGTTCAATCCCATTCACTTTGAAAAACAATGCTTGAAAAGAAACTAACATGATACATGATAAGCAAGTGCAAGTTAAGAGAATTGAAAAATAGATTTGGAAAGCGATTGATTTGATTTGAAAATCGATTTGAAAAGATGGGATTGAAATTGGAAAGTTTGAAAATTGAAAGTAGAAATTTTGAAATTCAAATTCGAGATTTGAAAAGATTTTGAAAACCGCACCCATGAGGGTGGAATTGAAAGTTTGAAAAGTATTGTGACCGCACCTATGAAGGTTGCGTACGTATCCCTTTGGGGGAATCAGGTCAGTCGTAGTTCGGACCGGAGTCCGATTGAAAATAGAAGAGTGGATTGAAGAAGGAACTTGAATTGGACATTGAATTTGATTTGAAATTAGAAAAGGAGATTTGAAATTGGAAGCGAGAGGATTGGACTTGCTTTGGAAAGATTGATTTTGGAAGGACTTGGTTTTGGGAAGAAGGAGGTTTAGGAAACCTAGACTTGAGATTAAGAAAGATTGGATTGGAATGTTGGATTTGGAAGATTTGGAAAGATTTGAAAACTTGGAATTTAGGAAAGACTTGGATTAGGAAAGTTTCGAATTAGGAAAATGTTATTTTTGGAAAGTTTCATTTTTGAAAAGTTTTAGGTTTAGGAAAGTTTCAACTTAGGAAAGTTTTGAATTAGGAAAGTTTTCAAATTAGGAGAGTTTCGAATTTAGAAATGTTTGAAAAAGGGAAGTTTTGATTTTGGAAAGTTTTGAAAACAAGGAAGTTTTGAAAATAAGAAAGTTTCGTTTTGGGAAAGGTTTGAAAAAGGAAAGTTTTCAATTTAGGAAATGTTTGAATTAAGAAAGTCTCGAGTTGAGAAAAGTCTTAGATTTGGAAAGATTTGAAGTTTAAGAAAGTTTAGATTTTGGAAAATTTTTAGGTTTAGAAAGATTTAACTTAAGAAGGTTTCAAATTTAGAAAGTTTTGAATTTGGAAAGATTTGATATTTAGAAAGTTTAAGATTTAGAAAGTTTTAGAGTTTTAGAAAATCTTGAGATTAGGAAATGTTTGAGTTTAGGAAAGATTTGAAAGCTTGGATTTGAAAAAGATTTTGGAAAGGGGTAGAATTAGGAAAGGGTTGAATTAGGAAAGATTTGAAAGTTGAGTTTTAAAACTTAGGAAAGATTTTTATGTTCAAGTTTAGGAAACTTAAGATTTAGGAAAACGGAAGTTTAGGAAGGATTTGAATTAAGAAAGAGTTGGATTTTGAAATTTAAGGAAAGATTTAAAATTTAGGTTTAGGAAACTTATGGTTTAGGAAGGAATTGAATTAGGAAACGTTTGGATTAAGAAGAGATTGGGTTTGGTTTCTAAAAGAGAAAGGTTGGATTTTGTTTCCAAAAACGGAGGACGGGATCTAGTTTTCTAAACGGGGAGATTGGATTTAGGAAGGATTTGGAAAAGGAGATCCTAGAAACCCTAGATTTGGAAAATTATAGTTTTGACATAGAAAATAGGTTTTGGAAACATGTATAGTTTTGATGTAGAAAACAAAAGATTTTGGAAACCTAGGTTTGGGGCAAAGTTTGAAAACCATGTTCTTGGGAAAAAAATTTAGGGTTTCCTAATTGTGGGTTCTAGGGCTTGACTTGGGCTCTAAGGAAAAGGGATTTTTAGAAAGTGCGTTTTTGGAAACAAAGGTTTCGGAAGGAAAACCTAGAGGAAAATTTCTAGAATGAAGATTTTAGAAAAGAGAGTTTTTGGAAAGATTTTTAGGAGAGATTTTTTTTAGGAAAGTGAATCTAGGGAGTGATTTTAGAAAGTGAATTTTGAGGAAAAGATTTGGGAGAGGAGTTGAAAAAGAGAGTTTTGAAAAATAAATTTTGGAAGGGAGTTTTTGAAAACAATTTTGAAGAGGGGAGTTTTAGGAAAGTATGTTGAAAAAGAGATTTTTAGGAAGAGATTTTTAAAGAGAGTTTTTAGAAGGTGTAAAAACATCTCACTTTCCTAAAGCAATTCTAACCATAAGAGGGCTAGAAACACTTTAGGAAAGCGGTTTTGAAAACAACAAGATTTGAAAATATAGACCATAAAAGGTCACTTTTAATGTAACACTTTCATAAAGCAATCCTAGCCATGGAAAGGCTAGAATCACCCTAGAATTGTAGTTTTGAAAATATGTTTTTGAAAAAGAGATTTTGATGTAATTTTGAAAACAAGTTTGAAAACGTTTTGAAAAACAACTTTGAAAAGGGTTTTTGGAAGATGCAAGACTATGATATGCACAATGCAATTTGAGGTCGTGAACATACAAGGTTAAGGCTTCACCACATAATCAAGGGGGCCGGACCCACGTGGTCTTTGGTTAGACTAGAAGAAAGCCCCCGACACGGTGACTCTCCAATAGCCCAATCCTACACATGAACCGGGAATCCCCTTGTTTCAAGCATGCAAAGAAAGGGTGGGAAAAAGATGATGGATTAAAATAGAGAAAACCCAAGTGGGTTAGGAGAGAGAAGAGAGAGGGGGGAAGTGCGGAAATTTAAATAGGGAGCCTACCTTGTATCTTGTTTATTTTGCGCGCTGTGCTGTCTTCGGTCTTCGGTCTTGATCTTCGTCTTTCGTCTTCAAGAGTTGTCTTCAAGCTTCGGGTTGCAGCTCCTCCAGTCTTCAAAAGATGGTTGAAGGCTAGTGTATGAGTGTATGGGGGTGTGTATGAGTGTATAGGAGACTAAGGTTTGTATAGGGGCTAGGGTTTGTGTATAGTGGCTAGGGTTTTTGGGAAAACCTAGGGAGGCTAGGGTTTTGGAGGTGCTCGAACTCTGTATATCAAAATATAGGATTTTTAGGTTAAGTTTGCAAACCCTTTTCACGTTGAACGAGGCTCTGTATTTATAGAAGTTGGACAAACCTGGCGCCTGTTGCAGTGGCGTCAGGGCAAACTTTACACTGGCGCCACTCCTACTGGCGCCAGGCCATTTTTTGGCTTGGCGCCACTACTAGTGGCGCCAGCCAATTAGGAAAGGTTTAAGGTCAGCAAGCAACGTATCTTTGACTAGATTTGGGTGCCTGTACTAGTGACTACCATGTAAATTTTAGCCTAGCTTCACTAGGAGTGACTCCGGAAAGTCCGGGAATCATTTGAAGGAGCCAGGGATGACCCGGGAGGCCGGAAAGGAACAGGAACACTTAAAATAGTGTCCTGGAGGTTTTTGACTTAAAAAGTGAGGACAAAATGTGTCGGAAAGGTTGACCGGGCCTTTAGTGGCAAAACGGTCAATCGAACCGGAGAACTGCCGGGACAGACTCGGACTGTCCTGGAAAAAGACTTGGGATCTGGAAACATTATTTAGAATGTTCCCAGAGGTTGCCGGTTTGATTCCCAGAGCCGGCGTGGTCGGAAAAGGAGACCGGCCCACTAGGGGCAAAACGGTCATTTTGTACCGGGTTTGCCGGAACTGACTCGAAATGATCCGGAAAGGTAAGGGGAGGTTGAGAACACTATAAAAAGTATTCTTGGGTCATTACCGGTTTGATACCCAAAGCCGGTGTGGTCAAAGAAGGAGACCGGCCCTCTAGGGGCAAAACGGTCATTTTGTACCGGGTTGGCCGGAACTGACTCGGAATGATCCGGAAAGATAAGGGGAGGTTGAGAACACTATAAAAAGTATTCTCAGGAGGTTACCGGTTGGATACGCAGAGCCGGTGTGGTTCCCGGGGCATTCGGATGCTTAGGGGCAAAATGGTCATCTTGACTGGAAAGTCTCGGAAAAGGTCCTAAGGGTAGTCTGGTCATTTTTCACCGAAGTGAGCTAACAGACACTGGTGTTGACCTGGGTTTTGAGTGTTTCTGCCACTCTAACGGTGTGAGTATTTCCGCTACCGGACGGGGTTGATGATTTGTGAATATTTCTGCTACTCGGACGGGGTTGAGTATTTCCGCTACTCTAACGGTTTTGTGAGTATTTTCGCTATTCTAACGGTTCTGTGAGTATTTCCACTACTCTAACGGTTTTGTGAGTAGTTTTGCTACTCGGACCGTCTCGAGGAATAAACTGTCTTGAGAGTGGGACTGGAAGGGGTCTTACCGTCTTCGAAGAGACGTGCCTGGATTGGAGCCGTCTCGAGGAATAAACTGTCTCGAGAGTGGGATTGGAAAGGGATCTTACCGTCTCCAAAGAGACGTGCCTGGAGTGGAACCGTCTCAAAGAATAAACTGTCTCGAGAGTGGGATTGGAAAGGGGTCTTACTGTCTCCGAAGAGACGTGCCTGGGTTTTGAGTGTTTCCGCCACTCTAACGGTTTTGTGAGTATTTCCGCTACTCTAATGGTTTGGTGAGTAGTTTTGCTACTCGGACCATCTCGAGGAATAAACTGTCTCGAGAGAGGGATTGGAATTGGAATAAGGAAACACAATGCCCCTAAGGGCATTTTGGTCATTTTGCCTCTATTTGGGCCTGACAGGCCCGCGAGGCGATGGAAAGACGAAATTTGGACCTAGAGAATTGGTTTCGATTGGAATATGCCCAAAATGACTTGAAAACAAGTCTGGACGGAGTGTAGACTACCGAGCGGTCAAAAATGGGGTGCTTACAGCGTTATAACCAGGGAATCGGGGGAAAAGACAATTCAGGCGGAGCGTTTGCGTGATGCTTTAGGGAACTTTTATCGCGTCGTGCGAGCTTAGTGTCGTAGGGTATTCCTTGGGTTAAACAAAGGCGTGTGGTGAAACCCTTTGCTCGAAATCCCAACGCCGGTGCTGTTTCGGGGCATTTTTGGGTTTCTAGGGGCAAAACGATCATTTTGACCGGAGTTGGCTGGAAATGGTCCAGAATGGTCTGGTATATTATATTAAGCGTGCAAGGCTGTTCAGGGATGATTTTGAGAGAGTCTTTTACCGTTCAACGGGGTTTGTGCCGTGCTGAGGTATTCAGGGGTAAAATGGTCATTTTGACCAGAGTGAGCTGGAATAAGACCGAATTTGGACCAAATGGCGTGTGGGGGACGCCTGATAGTTTGACAACATTATGGAAGGATGGACTTATCGTTTTGAGGGATTTTGAACTTTCCCAAAACGTGCCTGGAGGCCCAAGGGGCAGGTTTGGTCATTTTTCACCGAGTCGGGCTAGCAGGCGCCGGTGTTGACCTAGGTGTTGGTTTTTGAGACCACCCGGTCTCGGAAAACTACCTTTATGGTGTTGGTCTCCAAGAACGCCCGTTCTTAGAGAGCTACCTGTAGGGGTGGTGTTGGTTCTTGAGAACGCCTGGTCCTAGAAAGCTACCTAGAAGGGTGGTGTTGGTCTCCGAGAATGCCTGGTCTCGAAGAGCTACCAAATGACGGACATTCTACATTGGCAGGCTAGCAGGCACCAGAAGTGAACCATCTGGAATTTTTGATGAGGTGTTGGTCCTCGAGATCGCTCGATCCCGGGAAGCTACCTGGATGGCGTTGGTTTCGGGGACCGCCTGGCTTGGAAAACTGCCTGGAATAATAGTGCTTAAGGCTCCAACGGATCCTTGTGGACCCGAGAAGCGACCAGTTGGTTAGATTGGACATTGAAAGGCTTATCTTGAGCTTACATGTGTTGTGATGTTGGAAATTGAACGCAATCCGGCCGGAGATCACCGAGCGGGTAAAAATGGGTGCTTACAGCTACCCCTCTTTTTCTGGCTTTGCTTGGCGAAGGTAGAAAAATAACAAAGTAAGGATCCCTTTTTGGTCGCGAGGCGATCGAAGGAACGATGTGTCGAGGAATTTGGAGTGCTCTAAAACCTCTTATGGGTTACTGGTCTAGAAGGTCTTTGAAAAGTCTTAGGCCTAGGTCGGGAACTGGGTTGCCAGCCTGACACATTCTAGTCCAGGGCAACTGATTCCTTCCAGTGAAAGTCGAAGGCTCGACTTTCGGCTTTCGACAAGGCCCTTACGAGCAAGTTCGGTTTTTGGGAAACTCGAAATGAGTTTTGGCGGGAAGCTAAGGGGCCGGGCGCATGTATTACATGCGCATTCGGTGATATAAACCGTGCGTATTTAATGCATGCGCCAGTTGAGTTTTTGTTTTGGTGCCTTTGCTACATACACTAGCCCGTGGCCATTAAAACAGAGCAGGTTTGCGTTTTGCTTCCCGCGCCTTCGAGTTTCGGTTGATTTCGGGATTATCTCTGAAGTATTTTGTGGAGTTTTTCTCGAGAAACGTTAGGGGAGTGTTGGGCGACATCGGGTATGTACCGAAGATCACCATCGTCGCCAGATTCTCGCCGGAAAGCTTGGTTTTCGCCGGTGAATTCGAAAGGTTTTTTGAAAACTTCCTTGATTTTGATGCATTTGCTTTCATTTTTTACATAGGAATAGTGTAATATTATGTTTTTGAACGTTTAGAACACAATAATCGGATTGCTTTTGTGATTTGATGGAGGTTTGGGTGTGTTTTGGATGATATTGCATGTTTGGGAAAGAGGGTTTCCTGCAGGACTCGAAAATTGACTTTACAGGTTTGGGTATTGACTGTTTGTGAGGGATTTTTACACCGAGAACTTTAGAAGAATGTGTACAACAACCGTATGAAGTTTCGTAATTTTCTAAAAAATTTTGAATTTTTGAATTTTAGGAATTCCGAAAAATAGGAAAAATTGAAGAAAATTATAAGATGGATCTCGTCAATGGTTGAAAAATCATAAAACATTTTTTGAAAATTGTAGTGATATTCTTGCATGTTCCAGGAAATTTTGTGAAATTTTTGGAAATGCAGATGAAATAGGAAAATTTGAAAAGATCGAAAAATTGGCTTAAAAATTGCGTTTGAGAACGGGATGCGTGTTTTGGAGGATGGGGTTGTTTTAGTTGATGGTTAGAGATGTTTTAGGCTGTGTTTATGATTTGTGAAATTCTGGGGTAGCGACTTTTTAAGGCGAAACTTTGCCGAAATTTTCAAAATTTTTAGCACTTAGCTTTAAAACCTTTCGATAAAGCAAATCCTTTTGAGAAAGGGGTTTTCGAGGGAGAAAGCCTGGACGAACCGCAGTTGTAGGAAGTTTTCAGGAGTGGGATTTTTTAAGGAGAAAATTCGGGGAATCGGTTTCGAATTTCAGAACCGAACTTTTTGAGGAAAAAGCTTGAAAACCCGCTAGAAAATTTTGGACCAGGGTTTTTGAAGGAGAAAACTTGAAAAACCGGTTTTGAAATTTAGAAACCAAACTTTTTGAGGGAAAAGCTTGAAAACCTATAGAAAATTTGGGACTAGGGTTTTTGAAGGAGAAAACCCAAAAAACCAGTTTGGAAACTTCGAAATCAAACTTTTTGAGAAGAAAGCTTGAAAACCTGTTAGAAAATTTAGGACTAGGGTTTTTGAAGGAGAACACCCGAAAAACCAGTTTTGAAATTTAGAAACCAAATTTTTTGAAGGAAAAGCTTGAAAACCTATGAGAAAATTTTGAACTAGGGTTTTTGAAGGAGAAAACCAGAAAAACTGGTTTGGAAACTTCAAAACCAAACTTTTTAAGGAAAAAGCTTGAAAACTCGTTAGAAAATTTTGGACCAGGTTTTTTGAAGGAGAAAACTCGAAAAACCGGTTTTGAAATTTAGAAACCAAACTTTTTGAGGGAAAAAGCTTGAAAACCTATTAGAAAATTTTGAACTAGGGTTTTTGAAGGAGAAAACCCAGAAAACCGGTTTGGAAACTTCGAAACCAAACTTTTTGAGGAAAAAGCTTGAAAACCCGTTAGAAAATTTTGGAATAAGGTTTTTGAAGGAGAAAACCTGAAAAACTGGTTTTGAAATTTAGAAACCAAACTTTTTGAGGGAAAAGCTTGAAAACCTTGTAGAAATTTTTTTGACTGTGATAGGCGGGGCCCTTGCCCTTCCACTTTTTCTTTCTTTTTCTTTTCCTTCTTTTCTTCTTTTTTTTTTTTTTTCTTTTCTTTTCTTTTTTTTCCCTCTCTTTTTTTTTTTCTCTTTTTTTCTCTCTTCTTCTTCTTTATTTTTCATTTTTTTTGTGTGTATACATTGACGCACTTATCTTCGCACTTTTCGTATATTAGTGACTGACTGATCCTCTTGAACGTTGTCATTTTTCAGGATGTCGAAGGCCTGGGGCGATGGTCCAGATAGGAGGCGTCACGGGAAGACGCTGCAGATAGAGCTCGAGGAGGGTGGCAGTAGTCGGGGTAGCTTGACTAGAGGTGGCAGTGGTAGCGGTCCTTTTACTCCAGGAGTGGGAGTGGAGGAGGGCAATGTAGTCATGTCTCGACTCCGGGCTTGGTATGCCAGCTACACCAAGGAGGAGCAACAGATTTTTTATAGGGCATTCGGGTATCTGGGATTGCTTCTTTCTATGAGACTGATATCGGGCTTGGTTGAGGCCTCGGTCGCCTTCTGGTGCCCGGAGCTGTGTTTATTCCGTTTTAGTGATTTCAAGATGACGCCGACACCTCACGAGTATGGGCACTTGCTGGCTTTGAGGAGTGGCCAAGAGGGCATAGTAGGCCCAGACTTTCCTCGAGGCTTTATGTCTATTATTTCTAGTCAGTTGGGGCTTAGATGCCATGCTCTGGATTCGGCCTCCCACCCTACTTTTCTGGCACTGGTGGTGGGTTTTTTGTTGGATCGCTTTGAGTTTTGTATTGGTCAGACTCCTTATTCCGGTATTTGGCATACCTCCACGGAGTGGCCCATTGCTCGGATGAACGCGCTTGCCCTCATCTTGTTGAGTCTTTTGGTGTTCCCTCGGGGGGATGGTTGGGTGGATGGCAGGCTCTGTTCCTTGTTGTTGTTGATCCGTCGAGGGTATTCTTATGCTCCGTTGGCTGTGGGTGAGACATATGTGAGCTTTTCTCGGTTTCAGAGTGGGGAGGACACCTTTTTTAGGGGGTCTAGGCCTCTGGGCTCTTGAGCACTTGTTCATTCATCACATTACTTACCATATATGGTATCCGGAGGTTGATCCCATCTGTGCTTTGGTGAGGTATGAGCAGGAGATTACTGACAGTGTTGACTGCCCGGATTCTCGAATGTCATGGGTGACCTTCCTCCAGACGAGGAGGTCCGATTCGATCCAGTGGTACGTGGGTTTATGTAATGTTGATTCGCTGCAAGTGCGGACTTCGAGTCAGGTTTTTATCCCTTTGATTGGCTTGAGGGGTGTTACGCCCTTCTTTGGCATTCGGGTTCTTCGCCAGTTGGGTCGAACGCAAGACGTCCCGTACATTGCCATGGTGACAGGGTATCCAGCTTATTTTGGTGGCGAGGTTCCAAGGGGCATAGTGACTGAGCTAACAGAGTTGTGGCAGACTTTTGGGGCGTATGATACTTCAGACGGCCCATTCTCTTTCGTTTCAACAGCCACCGTTGACTACACCAGATGGTTTCAAGAGTATGTTTTGGGGGGTGCCACAGTCTGAGATCCTCTTCCAAAGTCGCCTTTGCCTCTGGTAGGGTATCCCGATCTCTTGGCTATTGCTACCATCAGGGCGAGGCGCTTACGGAGACTTTATCGTGCCCGCATGAGTGAGTTAGAGACTCAGCTGGAGACGAGCAGGGGCCGGGTGAGTGATTTAGAGAGACAGCTGGAGGAGGCATCCAGGGCGAGAGACTCTCTAGTTGATGTTTCCTGGGGACTTAGACGCCCTCGGGGATCTCGAGACACTTCCTCTTCAGTAGAGGGCAACCCGCGGGACGCATTCATAGTCCAGTTGAGGGATATGGTACACACCCTTTCGCGGGAAAGGGACTGCCTTCTTGATCGATGTCAGTGCCATAGGTTGAGCCAGTGATCGACTTCTTCTTTCGGGGCTCCTACTAGTGCCGGCTCTTCCGGGGAGGGTTGGTGGTGCCGCCGTTTAGTGAGCCCGGTCCCTTGCCTGCTATCTCTGGTCCTGTGAGTCTTGTTGCTAGGGGTTCAGATGAGGACTCTTCGGATGGAGACGTGGATCGCTACATCGTAGTCCCTCGCCCTTGACATGACTGTTCCTTCTTCTTTTTCTTCTTTCTTTTCTTGTGCTGTAGTTCTGGGTTTTTGGCTTTCTTCCAGGATTCCCTCCATTTGTAGACATGCTCATATTAGCTAAATTATTAGGGTTTTAGTTATAAAAAATCTCACCTTTTTTTTGGGATATGTCACCATCTTCTTGTTCTTGCATCAGTTTGTTGGTTTAACATGTACTAAAGTGAGCGTTGTATCTATTGATAAGAACTACTTCCCTGGAATGGGATTTTCCTTGGGGTGTCTTTCGCAGGGACCCGCATGGTTCCTTCTTCTTGGCCTATTGATTTCAGAAGAATGCCATTTTGACGATCACAATCTCTCCCTGTCTTTTCCTATCATTGCTTGGGAATGATCCATTTGATGGTTAGGGTGAATCCGAGGAGAGTGTGGGAAGTCTTTTTTTTGCCCTCTTTGCCATCAGCGCCTTTGCAAGTTTTTGCCGACCCCGACTCTGTTATTTTTGGTCTCGGTGCTCTTACGGGTTTTCACCGTACCAACAGATTTGTATCTTGTCATGCCTCCATCTTTTTACTTGCAACGCTCTTTCGAGTTTTTGCCGCGCCCTCGGGGTCATGCTTTTTTTTTTATTTTTATTTTTAGGGAACTTTCTCGAAGCTTAGAGAAGGCCTGTTTGTCGAGGCGGCAGCTTGGGAATTTCAAATGTTTGCCCCTGTTCGAGAATCATCGTCTTTCTTACATCGGACTCAGTCCATATTAGGCAGTTTTCACTAATCAGAGAGGACTTTTTGGGTCAGTTTGTAATGAGGCTGGGTTACAAATTTTTGGGAGGGATGGTGTCAGAGGCTCAAGGTGTTGTGTGGTTTTAGGGGTTTGCCGATCATCACCTTTCCAGGTCTTTTCCTTTTATCTATGAGTTTTTTTTTTTTTTTTTCTCTCTTCTCTTTATACGAATTTGTACTTGTACAGGGCTTATCATTTCCTTGGTTTTTGCCCTAGTATTATCACTTGCACAATCTATTAACTCCCAAGAGACACCAACCGTTATTTAATCATTTTTTTCATTTTATTATTATTTTATTTTTATTCTTCTTTTTTTTTGTATGGGAAACCTTCTTTCTCCCTCAGTTCTGCCCCTTCTTCTGCCTTACCAAATTTACTTTGACCGATTTTGGATGGTGATCACCGCGTCAAGTTTGTTGGGAGAATGTAATTGGCTCGAAATGAGGTTATAGCAAAAGGGTATAGTGCATGGAAAAATGAATTGATGGCCTCTCATCATATCAACTGAAGTTGTCTAATCCTTATGAGTCCTTTTGCAAGAATTTTGATGGTTCAGAAAGGGAATACATTTAATTCCTTTAATAAGGGTTCACGGCCTCCTTTTCATTGTAACTGGACTTCCCTGTTACTTTAGAAGAGAATGGGAGTTTCTAGTTTACACAAAGTAACGTTTAACTGCGTCTGAATTTAAAGGGTTGGGGAACTCCTGCCCATCCATCTCTGCCAGTATTAGTGCCCCCCCTGTCAGGATCTTCTTGACTACGAATGGCCCTTCGTAATTGGGGGCGAATTTTCCCTGAGCTCCTTCTTGGCTGGAAATGATCTTCTTCAATACCAGATCCCCGACTTGAAAAGTTGGGGGTTTCACCTTCTTATGAAACGCCTGAGTTACTTTTTTTTTATAGCATTGAGCGTGGTAGACGGCGGCTAGCCGTTTTTCATCCAGCAGGCATAGCTGAGCCTAGCGATCCTTGATCTATTCTGCCTCTTCTAGCTGAGTCTCTATTAGCACCCTCATAGAAGGAATTTCTATCCCAACCGGGAGTACTGCTTCACTTCCATAGACCAACTCATATGATGTTGCCTCGGTAGAGACCCTCATTGTAGTTCGGTAGGCCATGAGTGTGAAAGGGAGCTTCTCATGCCAATCTTTGTAATGGTCGATCATTTTTCGGAGGATCTTCTTGATGTTGTTGGCGGCTTCTACTTGTCGCGCCCAGATTTTTCGCACTCGAGGAATACTCACCCAAGCGGGAAAATGCTGTACTCTCTCGTTAGAACTCACCCTCCTAGAAGAATGAGTGCGACTAGGTTTGAATTGAAAACAGGTTTGAATAAAGGGCTTTTGAAAAACATTTGGAGTCATCACCTAACTTGATTAAGGTGAGTTAGGTCACCTAAAAACTAAGAGTAATCCGAAGACTACACTTAGGGTTTTTGAAAAACGATTTTGGAAAATATCCTCAAGAGAGGGTTTTTAGGAAAACAGGTTGTTTGGCAACCTTTGGAAAACATTTAGCCCTTTTTAGAAAAATAACTCCTTTTGGTCTTTGAAATCAGTGATTCTAGGTTCGGAGGTTGGTTACGTGTAGGGAAGATGCATTAAGCTATCACCCTACCCCGCCCTTTCGGTACCTACATGTCAATTTACCCTGGATTCACCTATGAGAGTCTTTAACTAACTAATGTTCAACCCTATTCACTTTAGAAAAATAATGTTTAAAAAGAAACTAACATGATGCATGATATGCAAGTGCAATAGAAAAGAATTGAAAAATAGATTTAAAAAGGGATTGATTTGATTTGAAAATAGATTTGAAAAGATGGAATTGAAATCAAAAATTTTGAAAATTTGAAAATGGAAAGTTTGAAAGTAGATGGGAATTTGAGATTTGAAAAGATTTTGAAAACCGCACCCATGAGGGTGGAATTGAAAGTTTGAAAAGTATTGTGGACCTATGAAGGTTGCCTACGTATCCCTCTGGGGGAATCAGGTCAGTCGTAGTTCGGACCGGAGTCCAATTGAAAATAGAAGAGTGGATGGAAGAAGGAACTTGAATTGGACATTGAATTTGATTTGAAATTAGAAAAGGAGATTTGAAATTGGAATTGAGAGGATTGGACTTGCTTTGGAAAGATTGATTTTGAAAAGACTTGGTTTTGGGAAGAAGGAGGTTTAGGAAACCTAGACTTGAGATTAAGAAAGATTGGATTAGAATGTTGAATTTGGAAGATTTGAAAGATTTGAAAACTTGGAATTTAGGAAATATTTGGATTAGGAAAGTTTCGAATTAGGAAAATGTTATCTTTGAAAAGTTTCATTTTTGGAAAGTTTTAGGTTTAGGAAAGTTTCAACTTAGGAAAGTTTTCAAATTAGGAGAGTTTCGAATTTAGAAATGTTTGAAAAAGGGAAGTTTTGATTTTGGAAAGTTTTGAAAACAAGGAAGTTTTGAAAATAAGAAAGTTCCGTTTTAAGAAAGGTTTGAAAAAGGAAAGTTTTTAGTTTAGGAAATGTTTGAATTAAGAAAGTTTTGAGCTTATAAAAGCCTTAGATTTCGAAAGATTTTGAAGTTTTGGAAAGATTTAGAATTTAGAAAGCTTGGAAGTTTAGAAAGATTTAACTTAAGAAAGTTTCAAATTTAGAAATTTTTGAATTTGGAAAGATTTGATATTTAGAAAGTTTAAGATTTAGAAAGTTTTAGAGCTTTAGAAAATCTTGAGATTAGGAAAGATTTGAAAGCTTGGATTCGAAAAAGATTTTGGAAAGGGGTAGAATTAGGAAAGGGTTGAATTAGGAAAGATTTGAAAGTTGAGTTTTAAAACTTAGGAAAGATTTTTATGTTCAAGTTTAAGATTTAGGAAAACGGAAGTTTAGGAAGGATTCGAATTAAGAAAGAGTTGGATTTTGAAATTTAAGGAAAGATTTAAATTTAGGAAACTTATGGTTTAGGAAGGAATTGAATTAAGAAAGGTTTGGATTAGGAAGGGGTTGGATTTGGTTTCTAAAAGCATAGGTTTGATTTTGTTTTCAAAAACGGAGGATTGCATTTGGTTTCCTAAAGGGAAGATAGGATTTGGCGAGGATTTGAAAAGGGAGATTCTAGAAACCCTAGTTTTGTAAGTGTGGAATTTTAACGTAGAAAAGAGGTTTTGGAAACATGTATAGTTTTGATGTAGAAAACAAGAGATTTTGGAAACCTAGGTTTGGGGCAAAGTTTGAAAACCATGTTTTTGGAAAGAAAATTAGGGTTTCCTAATTGTGGGTTCTAGGGAAAGAGTTTTTAGAAAGTGTGTTTTTTAGAAGCGTAGATTTTCTAGAAAGGAATCCTAGGAAGGAGTTTTTGGAAATATCTTTGGGGAAGGTTTTTAGAAAGTGGATTTTGGGGAGAGGATTTTGGAAAGGAGTTGAAAAAGGGAGTTTTGAAAAATAGATTTTGGAAGGGAGTTTTTGAAAACCATTTTGGGGAGGAGAGTTTTAGGAAAGTATGTTGAAAAAGAGATTTTTGAAGAGAGAGTTTTTTGGAAAGTATGAAAACATCTCACTTTCCTAAAGCGATTCTAGCCATAAGAGGGCTAGAACCACTTTAAGAAAGTGGTTTTGGAAAACAATAAGATTTAAAAATATAGACCAAAAAGGTCACTTTTAATGTAACACTTTCCTAAAGCAACCCTAGCCATGGAAAGGCTAGAATCACCCTAGAATTGTGGTTTTGAAAACATGTTTTTGAAAAAGAGATTTTGATACAATTTTGAAAACAAGTTTGAAAACGTTTTGAAAAAACAACTTTGAAAACGGTTTTTGGAAGATGCAAGACTATGATATGCATAATGCAATTTGGGGTCGTGAACATACAAGGCTAAGGCTTCACCACATAATCAAGGGGGCCGGACCCACGTGGTCTTTGGTTAGACTAGAAGAAAGCCCCCGACACGGTGACTCTCCAATAGTCCAATCCTACACATGGACCGGGAATCCCCTTGTTTCAAGCATGGAAAGAAAGGGGGGGAAAGAGATGGGGGATTAAAATAGAGAAAACCCAAG
Source organism: Euryodendron excelsum (assembly GCA_033060915.1). Classification (NCBI taxonomy): domain Eukaryota; kingdom Viridiplantae; phylum Streptophyta; class Magnoliopsida; order Ericales; family Pentaphylacaceae; genus Euryodendron; species Euryodendron excelsum. Next base: position 7,757,500 of record CM065391.1, on the reverse strand, counting down.
TGGGTTGGAGAGAGAAGAGAGAGGGGGGAAGTGCGGAAATTTAAATAGGGAGCCTACCTTGTATCTTGTTATTTGCGCGCCGTGCGGTCTTCAATCTTCGGTCTTCGTCTTGATCTTCACCTTCAGTCTTTAAGAGTTGTCTTCAAGCTTTGGATGGCTCTTCAAGTCTTCAAAGGATGGTTGAAGGCTAGTGTATGAGTGTATGGGGGTGTGTATGAGTGTATAGGAGACTAGGGTTTGTATAGGGGCTAGGGTTTGTGTATAGTGGCTAGGGTTTTGGGAAAACCTAGGGAGGCTAGGGTTTTGGAGGTGCTCGAGCTCTGTATATCGAAATATAGGATTTTTAGGTTAAGTTTGCAGACCATTTTCACGTTGAACGATGCTCTGTATTTATAGAGGCTGGACAAACCTGGCGCCTGTTGTAGTGGCGCCAGGGCAAACTTTACACTGGCGCCACTAGGAGTGGCGCCAGTCCATTTTTTGGCTTGGCGCCACTACTAGTGGCGCCATCCAATTAGGAAAGTTTTAAGGTCGGCAAATAACGTATCTTTGACCAGATTTGGGCGCCTGTACTAGTGACTACCATGTAAATTTTAGCCTGGCTTCACTAGGAGTGACTCCGGGAAGTCCGGGAATGATTTGAAGGAGCCGGGGATGACCCGGAAGGCCGGAAAGGAATAGGAACACTTAAAATAGTGTCCTGGAGGTTTTTGACTTAAAAAGTGAGGACAAAATGTGTCGGGAAGGTTGACCGGGCCTTTAGTGGCAAAACGGTCAATCGAACCGGAGAACTGCCGGGACAAACTCGGATTGTCCTGGAAAAAGACTTGGGATCTGGAAACATTATTTAGAATGTTCCCAGAGGTTGGCGGTTTGATTCCAAGAGCCGGCGTGGTCGGAAAAGGAAGACCGGCCCACCAAGGGCAAAACGGTCATTTTGCTCTGGGTTTGCCGGAACTGACTCGGAATGGTCCGGAAAGGTAAAGGAAGGTCGAGAACCCTATAAAAAGTATTCTCGAGACATTACCGGTTTGATACCCAGAGCCGGTGTGGTCGAAGAAGAAGACCGGCCCTCTAGGGGCAAAACGGTCATTTTGTACCGGGTTGGCCGGAACTAACTCAGAATGATCCGGAAAGATAAGGGGAGGTTGAGAACACTATAAAAAGTATTCTCAGGAGGTTACCAGTTTGATACCCAGAGCCGGTGTGGTTCCCGGGGCATTCAGATGCTTAGGGGCAAAATGGTCATCTTGACCGAAAAGTCTCGGAAAAGGTCCTAAGGGTAGTCTGGTCATTTTTCACCAAAGTGAGCTAACAGACACTGGTGTTGACATGGGTTTTGAGTGTTTCCGCCACTCTCATGGTGTGAGTACTTCCGCTACTCGGACGGGGTTGATGATTTATGAGTATTTTCGCTACTCGGACGGGGTTGAGTATTTCTGCTACTCGGACGGGGTTGAGTATTTCTGCTAGTCTAACGGTTCTGTGAGTATTTCCACTACTCTAACGGTTCTGTGAGTATTTCCGCTACTCTAACGGTTTTGTGAGTAGTTTTGCTACTCGGACCGTCTCGAGGAATAAACTGTCTCGAGAGAGGGATTGGAAAGGGGCCTTACCGTCTCTGAAGAGACGTTCCTGGATTGGAGCCGTCTCGAGGAATAAACTGTCTCGGGAGTGGGATTGGAAAGGGGTCTTACCGTCTCCAAAGAGACGTGCCTGGATTGTGAGTGTTTCCGCCACTCTAACGGTTTTGTGAGTATTTCCGCCACTCTAACGGTTTTGTGAGTGTTTCCGCCACTCTAATGGTTTTGTGAGTAGTTTTGCTACTCGGACCGTCTCGAGGAATAAACTGTCTCGAGAGAGGGATTGGAATTAGAATAAGAAAGGATAATGCCCCTAAGTGCATTTTGGTCATTTTGCCTCTATTTAGGCTTGACAGGCCTGCGAAGCGATGGAAAGACGGAATTTGGACCTAGAGGATTGGTTTCGATTGGAATATGTCCACAATGACTTGAAAACAAGTCTGGATGGAGTGTAGACTGTCAAGCGGTCAAAAATGGAGTGCTTACACTACTGCCCCATTCATTTGTGGCCGGTAGCCCACCGAGTTTCGGTGAATGATTTTGAAGTTTTGACACAACCGGCTCATCAAGTCGTTATTCAAGTTGGTAGCATTATTGGTGATGAGTGATTCCAGAACCCCGTATCGATAGATAATGTAGCTTTTAAGGAATTTGTTCACTACTTTCTTGGTGACATGTGCATAGGATGCGGCTTCAACCCACTTCGTGAAGTAATCGATGGCAACCAGGATGAACCGGTGTCCGTTTGAGGCTTTTGGAGAGATTGGGCCAATCATATCCATTCCCCACATGGAAAAAGGCCACGGGGCTACCATTGAATGAAGCTCGACGGGTGGGGCCTTGATCATGTCCCCGTGTATCTGACATTTGTGACATCGGAGGACGTCTCGAACACAATCTGTGTCCATGGTGGTCCAATAATATCCTGTTCTGAGGATCTTTTTGGAGAGAGTATGGCCATTCTTGTGGCACCCACAGGTTCCTTCATGGACCCCCTTCATGATTTCTCCTGCTTCTGCTGCATCAACGCATTTCAAGGGCCCTAGGGGGGATCTTTTGAAGAGCTCATTTCCCACTAGAAAGTATTGGGCCGCCATCCTCCGGATCATCTTCTTATCATTTTGTACAGCCCGGGTAGGGAATTCTCCGGTCCGCATGTATCTTTTGATGTCGTAGAACCAGGGTCGTCCGTCTAATTCGGTGGAGGTGTTGAGGCAGTGTGATGGGGTATCCCGAACAAAGATTTAAAGAGGAGGGATTTCGAAACCTTCATCCACTTTGATAGTTGCAGCTAAGGTAGCCAAGGCATCAGCAAAACTGTTTTCAGTCCGAGGAATATGGTGGAAACCTATCTTCTAAAACCTTTGACAAAGGCCCTTAATCTGCTCATGGTAAGGAGAAAGTTTGTCATCTCTGGTCTGGTATACCTCCTTGGTTTGCTGAATCACCAAATCAGAATCCCCGAAGACCGTTAACTCCTTAATTGTCATTTTTAACGCCAATCGCAACCCCAAAATGCAAGCTTCATATTCAGCAATATTATTAGTGCAGAGGTCAAATTTTATTTTGGACACAATGGGGTAATGATTGCCCTTCTCGGATACTATTACTACCCCAATTCCTGCGCCCTTCCTATTTGAAGCTTCGTCAAAGTACATTTTCCACCCCAGACCTTCTTGTTTTTTGGCCTCAGACTCAGTGTATAAGATATCTTCATCGAGAAAGCTGGGATCCATGGGTCGATACTCCTCGAGAGGATTCTCAGCTAGGTAATCTGCTATGACTTGCCCTTTAACTGCTTTGCGGGTTGTGAAGACTATGTCGAATTCTGCCGAAATCATATGCCATCTAGCCACTCTGCTGGAAAGAGTGGGTTTTTCGAATAAGTACTTGATTGGATCTATCTGGGATATGAGGTAAGTGGTGTGATGCAGCATATAGTGCCTGAGCCGATGAGATGCCCATGCCAAGGCGCAACAAGTTCTTTCAAGCATGGTGTATTTGACCTCATAGGGTAAAAGCTTTTTGCTGAGGTAATAGATGGCCTGTTCCCGTCTCCCCGTTTCGTCATGCTGTCCCAAAACACATCTCATTAAGGTCTCGAGAACAGTTAAATACATCAGGAGGGGCCTTCTCGGGTTTGGTGGTACTAGTATGGGGGGCTTCAAGATGTACCCCTTGATTGTCTCAAAAACTTGTTGGCATTCTTCATTCCACTCCTTAGGGGCGCACTCTTCTTTAGTAATTTAAAAATTGGCTCGCAAAGGTGAGTCATTTGTGAAATGAATCTGCTAATGAAATTCAACTTGCCCAGAAAGGATCTAATTTCGGTCTCTCCCCTCGGGGGTGGCATTTCGATGATTGACTTTATCTTGGCAGGATGCACTTCTATCCTCTCTTGTTGACGATAAACCCCAACAACTTCCTAAAGGTGACGCCGAAAGTACACTTGGTAGGGTTGAGCTTTAGTTGATACTTGTGGAGCCGATCAAATACTTTTCGCAAATTGATCAAATGGTCCTTTTGGGCTCTCGATTTGACTATCATATCATCCACATAAATCTCCACTTCATTGTGTATCATATCATGGAAGAGAGTGACCATGGCCTTTTGATAGGTTGCCCCAGCGTTCTTTAACCCGAAGGGCATTACCTTATAGCAATACACTCCCATGGGGTGATGAAAGCCGTCTTTTCTCGGTCTTCCTCAGCTATTTTGATTTGATTGTATCCTGAAAACCCATCCATAAAGGAGAACATTTCATGACCGACTGTATTGTCCACCAAGATATCTATATGAGGTAATGGGAAATCGTCTTTTGGACTAGCCTTGTTGAGATCTCGAAAATCGATACACATCGGGACTTTCCTATCCTGTTTTGGGACTGGAACGATGTTGGCCAGCCATTGGGGATATTCGACCACTTGCAGGAACCCAGCATGGAACTACTTGACTACTTTTTCTTTGACTTTCAGACTCCATTCGGGCTTGAGCCTTCGGAGCTTTTGCTTCACGGGCTTAACTTGCAGATCTAGGGGCAACCGATGTTCGACAATAGATTCCTCCAACCCTGGCATGTCCTGGTAAGACCACGCGAAGACATCAATGTAGGCGGTCAGGAGCTCCAACATTTCCCGGCGTTGTCAATGATCTAATCCCGTCCCTATCTTGACTTCCTTTGAGGATTCCTTACTTCCCAAATTGAATGTCTCTATCTCCTTAATATTGGGAGTTTTGCATTTGTCATGTTTTTCTAACTGCTCTAAAATCTCTTCTGGGATTTCATCGATGTTGTTGACATCAAGTTCAATTCCCAAGCGTTGATAGTCGAATTCAGTCTTGAAATTGTTATTAGTCAGAATAGGCGTTCTTTCAATCAGTTGGCCAATACGTTGGGCAAGCGGGTTCCTGATCAGAACAACAAGGAGGGTCATTCAATAATAGGGAAGTAATTCTCCTCTTTTATATATAGATATTTCATACTACAGCTTTTGATTTGAAAGCGGAAATAACAATAGAAAAATAGACAGATTACAAAGTTTTAGGGATTTAGAGATGCATGGAGTGCCCCGGCAAGCTTGTATCGAAACTTGCGCGCCCGAAGAAGATTCTCATTGTCCCAATTATCAAGGCTCTCACCCAGAAGGGCGGGCTTGATGGTGCTGTGCTCCAGTACGTCCATATCTGTAGGTGGAGGTACATCGATCATCAAGGCTTCTTGAAGGTGACTGACTTGGTTGCCTGCCTCCTTCTTTCCTCTTTTAAGGCCATTGTCGTTCTCTGTCAAGCAGAGTTCGGTGAATTGGAGTGTTACCTCTTCCTCTCCTCCTTTTTTGGGTGCAACCCTCGGGCGCTTCCTTTTTTGAGCTTGCTCCTTGATTTCTTTCTTTGTTGGCTTGTATCCCAAGCCAAAAGTATGTCTTTGGGACGGGATGTTTGGAATTTTGGGAATCCTTTGCAGCTTTCTCCCTAGCCCTTTGCCTGGTTGACACCCGTTCTTCTGGAAGTAGCGAGCAATCATATGTGCATTACCTGAATACCTTGGCTCGACCATGTCTCCTTCATGTATTGCGGTGACGTATTCCAAAGACTGGAAACAAGGTGAGGCGGCCAACTCGGTGTATGGAATGGCATCGGCTTTGTAAATTGCAAACTTCTCTTCAGCGTAGATGGAAATTAGCTTAGCCTTGATGATGAATTTGATCTTTTGATGAAGACTGGATGGCACTGCTCCGGCCGAATGAATCCATGGTCGTCTGAGCAACATGTTATATGCTGAAGCTATTTGCAAAACTTGGAATTTGATAGCAAAGGTAACAGGCCCCATCTCGACGGGTATCTCAATTTCCCCCATTGTCTCTCTCCTGGATCCGTTGAAGGCCCGTATCATAATGCTGCTGTGGTTTAAGTGGGATTGGTCCATCCCAAGTCTCTCCAAGGATGAGTACGGGCAAACATTCAAAGCCGATCCATTATCTACTAGTACCTTTGATACGATCATCCCTTTGGTTTTAATAGTTATATGTAGTGCCTGCGTATGTCTCGTCCCGTCGGCGGGGATCTTATTGTCAGTAAAGGTGATGACATTTGGTGCCATGATGAGTCCCACCATGTTTTGCAAGTTGTTAGGGGTAAAGCTATCCGGTACATGGGCTTCTTTAAGGACCTTGAGCAAGGCGTTACGATGGGTTTTGGAGGTGAGAAGCCGGCCCAACATGGAGATGTGGGAAGGGGTTTTCTTATGTTGCTCCATTAGATCATAGTCATTTTTCTTTAAGGCTTTGGCGAATTCGGCGATTTCGTGTTCTGTCAGAGGATTGGAACATTCTCCCTCCTTATCTTTTCCTTTCCTTCTTCTTTCTATGTCTTTCGAAGTATAACATCGGCCTGACCTAGTCATTCCCCCAATTTCCACAACAGGTTCGTCTATGGTAAGAGTTGGGGGGTAATTCTAGGGTACCTTATGCAGGTCGGTAACAGGTGGTTGCGACAACAGAGGTAGAGTTGTTCTTTGTGGTATTGGTAGGGAAACGGATGTTGGTTTTTCCATCTAGGGGAGAATGGGTAAGGTGACGGGAGACAGAGGGATACTCTGAGGCACGGGACTATATATAGGGGGCGGGGGCCTCATGGCTCTCCGAGGGTCTGTGTGGGGGATAAATCCAGCCATTGCGACCATGGGTTCTGGGGCCTCCGGCTCTTGGTAGGGGGTGAGAATGATACGGAAATGCGGAGGGTGAGGTAAGGCTTCAGTGGTAGGATTAGACTGGTTTGCATAGGCTGGATGATTAGGAAAGGTTCCGGGGTGGTGGCTTTAAGGAGATTAGTTGTTTGAACTCTGACTGGGAGAGCAGTACCCTTCGGGATGAGGATCTCCTAAAGGCCCCTAGGTAGTTGTTCCGAGGTCGGCCAAGCCTTATCGGGGTTTCATTCTTTTCTGTCATCCTGAACAATTTTCAGTAGTTTAGCAGTCACGACCCTTAACGTGGCGAAAATATCACCCAATTTGTCCTCTATCTGTCTTGGATCGACGGCTCGATCCTTTGGTAGGATGGCCATTTTCTCCACAGGGTTTATATCCTTTTGCATTGGTTGTTTTCCTCGTTTTATGGCAAGGATTCGGGCGGCATAACTATATTGATCGGGAGTGTCGCCTTCTTTGGACATTTGTGCTGTTCTTTGTCGAGTACGGACTGGCGTTCGAAGGACGGGGGTCACTCGTGTTCCTCCTTTACCTTTCTTCGGAGCAATAATGACCTACAATGCAAGCAGTCTCACCAAAGCTATGGCTAGTCTTTTGATGAGATGGGGGGAGGAGAAGAAAATAAAGAAAAACAAAGCAAAAAGATTGCAAGTTAGGTTCTTGATTTGGAAAGGCTCTACGCGATACATAGCCTAAGGATGCCCCTGCTTTTTGAGGGGAACTAAGCATGATGCTTTGGCTCATGTCTGGAGATAAGGGATTGCCCCTGCATGCAAATACTATACCTGCCCTGTTCATCCATTCGTAGATTCATTCATTCATTTGACAATAAGAACGATTTTATTGAGATGAATTCCTTTTGGTACATAGAATTTTCTCAAAAATACATAGAAACGAGGAGGGGGAACATTTTCCTTGGGACTTCCTCCTATTTCTACATTTACATTATAGGATCCTAAACTACTCTTGAGCCTCCGGATCTGCTTTGTCGGTAGGAGCCCTTGATTTGAATTGCTCCCTTGTCTTCTTGGCAATCTTATCTCCATGAGCGAAGAGGGATTAGGGCCCCTCTTTATGAGATGACTTTGATGCGTGTCATGAATCCTTAGGGTCTCGTGGTACCCGTAAGAGTTTTGGGTTGGCTTGAATGGAGCGAGAAGGTCATTGAGCCTTTCTCTAAGGGTTGATTGAATGCATGAAGATGCAGTGACCTGAGTTACTTTGACAACTCTTGTCTTTTGAAGTGAATTCCAATGCATGAGCAGTTATGATGCATGTACATGGAAGCAGCAAGAATTAGATAGCATAATAGCAAGTATTAAGCAAAATTTATAAGGAAAAATAAAACAGTCGCCTTTCCTCCTTGATTTTGAAATTGAGGCGTGTGTCCTAAATCCGGCAGAGGTTTGGCTGTGCATGGGGTGTTACATGAGCATGAGGTTGGGGGCTTGCTAATGCTTCCTAAAAAACTTGGTCCCCGAACCTTCAAACCTTCGGTGTCTACCCCCGAAAGGGTGAACTCCATCTTTGGTTGGTGGTTTGAGCAGGGGAACTATCAAGAGACCGTAGGCTAAGAAACTGACACAGCATCCGCCCACAGTCAATATACTGTTCCCCCTTCTATCTAGAAGGGTAGTAACCAGGTAATACATGTAAGATGCAAATGCAAGTGAGCGCACCAAGTGTGTGTGGAATTTTGGAAAAATGGAGGAAAGGACCCAACAACACACATCACATCCTGTCCATTCATTCACATACATGGCAATAAATAAGACATGAAATAAAATGTGAACAAGGATCCACCTACAAAAGAAAAATGCAAAGAGTTACTAACTTTTCGAAAAACTCAATGCAAGGTAAAATGGATGACCAATGCAAGAACATGAATGTAAGCAATGGATGTAAGTGATGACACTTATTTCAAAATCATTTTGAAAAATAAGGTTTACTTTGGAAATTTGAAAAATTTGAAGAGTGGATAAAACTGGGCAAGATGGCTGGAGATTCTGGGTGAGTGAAGGGTGAAGAGACATGCTAATAGCCTAACCCTCTAAGTGTCCCCAGTGGAGTCACCAGCTGTCGCGCCTTGGTTTTTGGGTGTCCAAGGCCCTTTCAGCTCGGAGACCCTAAAGCACGAAACTCTGTCACTAGAGCTCATCCTCCTAAAAGGACAAGTGCGACTAGGTTTGAAAATTGGTTTGACTAAGGGCTTTTTAGGAAAATAGGAGTCACCACCTAACTTCATTAAGGTGAGTTAGGACACCTAAAACTGAGTGTTAATCCGAAGATTAAACTTAGGATTTCTTGGAAAAGGTATTGAAAAACTCCCTCAAGAGAGGGTTTTTAAGAAAATAGGTTGTTTGGCAACCTTTTGAAATGTTTAAGCCCTTTTTTGAAAATAACTCCGTTTTGGTCTTTCAAAACTAGAAATCTAAGGTTCGGGGGTTGGTTACATGTAGGGAAGATATCCTAAGATCATCACCCTACCCTGCCCTTTCGATACCTACATGTCTAATCATCCTTGGTTCACTCACTAGAATAATCGGTTACCATGGTCCACTTTATATCCACTTATAGAATTTTTGAAAACGGGGTTTATTCATCACTTTTCGGATGGATGATGCATGATGCAAGTTTTTGAAAAATTTTTGAAAATAACAGAGGTTTTGAAAGAGTTTGGAATAGAAACTTTGAATTGATTGGAATTTTTGAAAAAGGGATTGGGGTTGAAATAAAAGTTATGACCGCACCATTTTTGGTTGCCTACATATCTCATTTGGCGAGAATCAGGTCATTCGTAGTTTGGGCAAGAGCCCGATGGAAAATAGGCGCATTAGGGCCTTTGGAAGGTTTGAAGACACTTTGGGGTCTTTGGAAAAACTTAAGGCACTTTGAGGTCTTTGAAAGTTAAAGACTTTTTGTAGTCTTAGAAAAGTTTAAGACACTTTGAGGTCTTTGGAAGTTGAACACTCTTGTGGTCTTGGAAGTTAAAGACTCCTTGTGGTCTTGGAAGTTTTTGACTTGAAATTGGATGGTGGAGTATTTTGAAAATGTTTTTGGATCAATTTAAGGGAGTTTTGGAAAAAGCTTTGGCAAGACTCAAGAGAAATTGAAAGTGTTTTTGAAGTCTTGTTTTGAAAACCTTGGAAGAACGACTTTAGAATGTTTTGATGAATTAGTTTTTAAAAGTGGTTTTTGGATATGGCTAAGGGTTTGGAGTCCTAATATGGACAACCTTAGAGGTTGTTCTTGTTATGTCACCTTGTCCTTGGAATCCCTAACCATGAGAGAGCTAGGGACATCTTAGGTTTGTGACCTTTTGAAAACATTTTTGGAAACGCCTTGAAGATGGAGTGTAGGAACATTTGAAAAGTTTGTGGAGTTGTTTTTTTTTTTTTTGGAATCGTGCGAGTGGGGGATTTTGGAAAAATGAGTTATGAGAATGGTTTAAAATTGGGTAATCATTTAGAGAAGGGTTCAAGAGTTGGAACCTTGAAGCATATTAACCCAGGTTGGGTTATAGGTGACCTAAGGTTAACTAACTTGGGTTAGGTTAACCTAGGGTTAAGATGATCCATGGTTAACTAACTAAGGTTGGGTTAACCTAAGGTTAGGATGACTTAGGGTTAGGTTAACTTAAGATGAGTGAACTAGGGTCAAGTTAACCTAGGGTTGGAAAATTAGGGTCAAGTTAACCTAAGATTGGACAATTAGGGTCAAGTTAACCTAGGATTGGACAACTAGGGTCAAATTAACCTAGGATTGGATTGAAAGTTGGTTTTGAAAATTGGTCTAATGCATTTTTGGAGAGAATTTTGAAGGACAAAACATGCTATGCAAGGGACTTTGGTGGACAACCCTTTTGAAGATCATTTTCATAAAAATTTAGACTCTAGCCAAGAGCATGGTTTACATGGTTGGTGATTGGAGACCATTCCAAGGAAGGTTTCCTTATGAACATCATAACCTTTATCTTGGCAAGAGTGGGGGTTTCAAAAATCAACATAATGATGACAATTTTTGAAAAATCATTTTTGATGCAAAGATGGAGAGAATGCATTTTTGAAAATCATCTTTTAGGAAGGATTTTGAAAATCATTTTTCAAGGGGAACATTCTATCAAGAGAGGGTTCATATGGCCAACAAAAGGGAGACCACTCAAGAGAGGGCTATTCAGGGATGGTTTTGAGAGACTCTTTTACCATTCAGCGGGGTTTGTGCCGTGCTGAGGCATTCAGGGGTAAAATGATCATTTTGACCAGAGTGAGCCGGAATATGACCGGATTTGGACCAAATGGCGTGTGGGATACGCCTGATGGTTTGACAACATTGTGGAAGGATGGAATTATTGTTTTGAGGGATTTTGAACTTTTCCAAAACGTGCAGGGATGGTTTTGAGAGACTCTTTTACCATTCAGCGGGGTTTATGCCGTGCTGAGGCATTTAGGGGTAAAATGGTCATTTTGACCAGAGTGAGCCGGAATATGACCGGATTTGGACCAAATGGCGTGTGGGATATGCCTGATGGTTTGACAACATTGTGGAAGGATGGAATTATTGTTTTGAGGGATTTTGAACTTTCCCAAAACGTGCCTGGAGGCCCAAGGGGCAGATTTGGTCATTTTTCATCGAGTCGGGCTAGCAAGCGCCGGTGTTGACCTAGGTGTCGGTTTACGAGACTGCCCGGTCTCGAAAAACTACCTGTGCGGTGTTGGTGTCCAAGAACGCCCGTTCTTAGAGAGCTACCTGTAGGGGTGGTGTTGGTTCATGAGAACGCCTGATCCCAGAAAGCTACCTGGAAGGGTGGTGTTGGTCTCCGAGAACGCCTGGTCTCGGAGAGCTACCAAATGATGGACATTCTACATTGGTGGGCTAGCAGGCGCCAGAAGTGAACCATCTAGAATTTTTGATGAGGTGTTGGTCCCCGAGATCGCTCGATCCCGGGAAGCTACCTGGATGGCGTTGATTTCCGGGACCGCCTGGCCCGGAAAATTGTCTGGAATAATAGTGCTTAAGGCTCCAGCGGATCCTTGTGGACCTGAGAAGCGACCAGTTGGTTGGATTGGAGATTGAAAGGCTCATCTTGAGCTTGCATCTGTTGTGATATTGGAAACCGAACCCGGTCAAGTCGGAGTTCGCCGAGCGGGCAAAAATGGAGTGCTTACACTAATCTTCTAAGTCCAACATTTAAGTCGAATCTTTCTAAATCTCAAGTCCTTCCTAAAACCTTTCTTTCTTAAGTCTAGGTTTTCTAAAATCAAGCTTTTCAAAATCAAATCTTTTCAAATCTTCTAATCAAATTCTCTTTCTTCCAATCATACCTTCTTTTTTTCTATCGGACTCTTATCCGAACTACGATTGACCTGATTCCTCCAAAAGGTTACGTAGGCAACCCTCATGGGTGCGGTCACAACATTTTTCAAATTTCTATTTCCACAACTTTTTTCTAACTTCCAATTCTAAATTTCTATTTTCAAATCTCTATTTCCAATTTCTAAGCTTTCCAATTTCAAAATTTATCTTTTCGAATATCTTTTCGAAAATCAAATCAATTTCTCTTCAATTATTCTTTTCCAAATCTATTTTCTAACTCTCTTTTCTTACACTTTTATATCATGCATCCTGTCTTTTTAAACATTCTTTTTCTAAAGTGGATATGATTGGATATTTGTTAGTTGAAGACTCTTGTTGCACCCCGGTTTTTGGATGTCCAAGGTTCTTTCGGCTCGGAAACCCTAAAGCACGGAACTCTATCACTAGAACTCATCCTCCTAGAAGGACAAGTGCGACTAGGTTAGAAAATTGGTTTGACTAAGGGCTTTACAAAAATAGGAGTCACCACCTAACTTGATTAAGATGAGTTAGGGCACCTAAAACTAAGTGTTAATCCAAAGATTAAACTTAGGGTTTTTGGAACAGATTTTGAAAACTCCCTCAAGAGAGGGTTTTTAAGAAAATAGGTTGTTGGGCAACCTTTGGAAAGATTTAAGCCCTTCTGGAAAATAACTCCATTTTGGTCATTTGAAAATAGAAACCAATGGTTTGGGGGTTGGTTAACTGTAGGGAAGATATCCTAAGATCATCACCCTACCCCGCCCTTTCGGTACCTACATATCTAATCACCTTTGTTCACTCACTAGAATAACCGGTTACCATTGTCCACTTAATATTCACTTTAGAAATTTGAAAATGGGGTTTAGTCATCACTTTTCGGATGGATGATGCATGATGCAAGTTTTTCGAAGAAGTTTGGAAATAATAAGGGTTTTGAAAGAGTTTGGAATATGAACTTTGAATTGATTAGAATTTTTGAAAAAGGGATTGGAGTTGGAATAAAAGTTATGACCGCACCATTTTAGGTTGCCTACGTATCTCATTTGGCGAGAATCAGGTCATTCGTAGTTCGGGCAAGAGCCCGATGGAAAATAGGCGCATTAGGGTCTTTGGAAGATTTAAAGACACTTTGGGTCTTTGAAGAAGTTTAAGACACTTTGAGGTCTTTGGAAAAGAGTTTAAGACACTTTGAGGTCTTTGGAAAGGTTTAAGACACTTTGAGGTCTGTGGAAGTTTAAGACCCTTTGAGGTCTTTGAAAATTAAAGACCATTTGTGGTCTTGGATGATTTGACTTGAAATTAAATGGTGGAGTGTTTTTTAAAGTGATTTTGAATCACCTTCAAGGTGTTTTTGGAAAAAAGGCTTTGTCATGATTCAAGGGAACTTGAGAGTGTTTTTGAAGTCTTGTTTTGAAAACCTTGGAGGAATGTTTTGATGAATTAGTTTTGGAGAGTGGTTTTTGAAAATGGCTAAGGGTTTGGAATCCTAATATGGACAACCTTAGAGGTTGTTCTTGATTTATTACTTGTCCTTGGAATCCCTAACCATGAGAGGGCTAGGGACACCTTAGGTTTGTGACCTTTTGAAAATATTTTTGGAAATGTCTTGAAGAGGGAGTGTAAGAACATTTGAAGAGATTATGGAGTTGGTTCTTTTTTCTGGAATCATGAGAGTAGGAGGTTTTGGAAAAATAGGTAATGAGAATAGTTTGAAATTGAGTGATCATTTAGAAAAGGGTTCAAGAGTTGGAACCTTGAAGTATACCAACCTAGGTCGGGTTGGCCTAGAGTTAGGGGTGACCTAAGGTTAACTAACTTGGGTTAGGTTAATCTAGGGTTATGACCTATTGTTAACTAACTAAGCTTGAGTTAACCTAAGGTTAAGGTGGCCTAGGGTTAACTAACTAGGGTAGGGTTAACCTAAGGTTAGGATGACTTAGGGTTAGGTTAACATACGGTGAGTGAACTAAGGCCAAGTTAACCTAGGGTTGGATAACTAGGGTCAAGTTAACCTAGAGTTGGTCAACTAGGGTCAAGTTAACCTAGGGTTAGTGAACTAGGGTCAAGTTAACCTAGGGTTGGACAACTAGGGTCAAGTTAACCTAGGGTTGGATTGGAAAATGGTTTTAAAAGTGGGTTTAATGCACTTTTAGAAAGGGTTTTGAAAAACAACTTATGTTATGCAAAGGACTTTGGTTCACAACTCTTTTGAAGATCATTTCCATGAAAATTTTGACTCTAGTCAAGAGTATGGTTTATATGGTTGGTAATTCGAGACCATTCCAAGGAAGGTTTTCTCATGGCTATTATAACTATAATCTTGACAAGAGTGTAAGGGGTCCAAAAATCAACATGGTGATGGTAATTTTTTGAAAATCATTTTTGATGCAAAGATGGAGAGAATGCATTTTTGAAAATCATCTTTTGAGAAGGATTTTGGAAACCACTTTTCAAGGGAACCATTCCATCAAGAGAGGGTTCATATGGCTAAACAAAAGGGAGACCACTCAAGAAAGGGTTCCATGGGGCTATTCCAACCACTATGCTGAAAGAATGGAAATCTTGAAAATTAGAGAAATGGAAAACAATCATTATGCAAGTTAAAATACAATGATGCAAAAATGAGAGTTAGGGGGTTAGTAGGGGCTCTTCTAAGGCATAATTCTAAAATCCCATCCTAAACTTCAAGGGGCCAACTCTTGTAACAATTTTTGAAAGAAATGTAAAACTTGGAAATGACATAAAATTAAGAGCAATGCAAACATCGTGGAATATGGCAATAAGCATAAAATGAAACCAAGCACACAAGACATGATCAAAATAGTAATATGCAAGGGGTCATGATTCACATACAAGGCTTTTAGGCTACACCACATAAACAAGGGACTCCTAGGCCATACCATCTTAAATAGAGAATAGCCTAAATAGGTTAGAAGGGAGAAGAGAAGAGTGGGGGAGAGCACAAATGTAAAAGGGATACCACCTTTTGCCTTCAACACACTTGTAGTCTTCAATGGATGTCTTGATTGGAGCTTGAGTGACTTCAAGAAGGCTTAGAGGGCTGATAGGGAGTGTTTGATACTGTGTAAGGCTTTATATGTGAAGTATATAGGCTTAGGGATGATGGAATCTAAGCTAAGCGTTGGAAGGATGAAATGTGTGTAGAGATTCGCGGTTCTGGAGTGACTTGAGCGGAGCTTCGCATTAGAAATCGGAGTTGGAATATGCAATGGGTGGTCTGGTATTTATAGAGATTCTGGAACAGGCCTGGCGCATGTACTACATGCGCTGGCCAAAATTTGACCCTTTAAATAGAGAATAGCCTAAATAGGTTAGAAGGGAGAAGAGAAGAGTGGGGGAGAGCACAAATGTAAAAGGGATACCACCTTTTGCCTTCAACACACTTGTAGTCTTCAATGGATGTCTTGATTGGAGTTTGAGTGACTTCAAGAAGGCTTAGAGGGCTGATAGGGAGTGTTTGATACTGTGTAAGGCTTTATATGTGAAGTATATAGGCTTAGGGATGATGGAATCTAAGCTAAGCGTTGGAAGGATGAAATGTGTGTAGAGATTCGCGGTTCTGGAGTGACTTGAGCGGAGCTTCGCATTAGAAATCGGAGTTGGAATATGCAATGGGTGGTCTGGTATTTATAGAGATTCTGGAACAGGCCTGGCGCATGTACTACATGCGCTGGCCAAAATTTGACCCTGTGCATGTAGCACATGCGCAGGTACTGTTCCATTGCTAGAATGACACATGGCACCCCATGTACTGGATAAATCTCGACTGTTGATCAAAAGTTGGTCGATCTGATCAAAATTTGAGCGCATGTAGCATATATTCCATCACCGGGAAGGTTTGTCCAAACTTTACCTTGATAATTGAGTCAATCGGGAAGGTTTCGGGGGAATCGGTCGTATTTGGGATGTTCCCCTAGTGCTTCCAATGAACTTTCATGTTTTCAGGAAGTTTGGAAGCGTGGAATATCGTCTTGGGAAGTGTGCTAAAAAGGTCACTTTTGCGGAGTGTCTGCAATACGCTCCGAGGGTGTTTGAAAGTGGTTATTTTCATTTCGTGTGATCAAGGCCTTCGAGAAGCAATCCATTCGATCGAACCGTACCAATGGAAAGTACTCTGGAAATACTTTCAGGAGTTCCTAGATTTATGCATTTCTCAAGTCATTTGACTGTGTGTTTTAATTAGGAAATCAGAGAAAAAGTCGACCCTAGTAAAGCGTCTGCGAGACGCTCCAGGGGTTATCGAAAGTAGCCATGTTTGGGTCATGCCATGAAGGGCTTCAGGAAGCAATCTATTCGATCGAGCCGTATCGATGGAAAGATCTATGGACGAGCATTCGAGAATTCCCTGATTTACGCATTTCTTAAGTCAGTTGACGGTGCGTTATAACTAGGGAATCGGGGAAAAAGACAATTTAAGCGGAGCGTCCGCAAACGCACTAGGGAACTTTTATCGAGTCGTGTGAGTTTAGTGTCGTAGGGTCCTCCTCGGGTTAAACAAGGGCGTGTGGTGAAGCCCTCAGCTCGAAATCCCGAGGCTGGTGCTGTTTCGAGGCATATTTGGGCTTCTACGGGCAAAACGGTCATTTTGACCAGGATTGGCTGGAAATGGTCAGGAATAGTTTGGTGTGTTGTGTTAAGTGTGTAGGGTTGTTCAGGGATGGTTTTAGGAAAGTCTTTTACTGTTCGGTAGGGTTTGTGCAGTGCTGAAGTGTTCAGGGACAAAACAGTCATTTTGACCGAAGTGAGCTAAAATGGGACTGGAGTTGGACCGAATGGCATGTGGGGGGCGCCTAACAGTTTAGTAACATTTTGGAAAGATGGACTTATCATTTTGAGGAATTTTAAACTTTTCCAAAACGTGACTAGAGGCCCAAAGGGCGGGTTTGGTAAATTTTCACCGAGTCGGGCTAGTAGGCGCCGGTGTTGACCTAGGTGTTGGTTCCCGAGACCGCCCGATCTAGGAAAACTACCTGTAAGAGTGGTGTTGGTTCCTGAGAACGCCTGGTCCTAGAAAGCTACCTAGAAGGGTGGTGTTGGTCTTTGAGAACGTCTGGTCTCGGAGAACTACCAAATGACGGACATTCTACGTTGGCGGGCTAGCTGGCGCCATAAGTGAACCGTCTAAAATTTAATGAGGTGTTGGTCCCCGAGATCGCCCGATCCCGAGAAGCTACCTAGATGGCGTTGGTTTCCGGAACCGCTCGGTCCAGAAAGCTACTTAGAATAATGGTGCTTATGGCTCCAGCGAGTCCTTGTGGGCCTGAGAAGCGACCAGCTGGTTGAATTGGAGATTGTAAGGCTCATCTTGAACCTGCATGTGTTGTGATGTTAGAAACCGAACCCGATGGGGCTGGAGATTGCCGAGCGGGTAAAAATGGGGTGCTTACAACTCTCATAGGTGAATTTAAAGTAAATAGACATGTAAGTACCGCAAGGATGGGGTAGGGTGATGGCCTAGTGTGTCTTCCCTACACTTAACCAATCTCCGAACCTAGGATTACTGTTTTCAAAGACCAAAATGGAGTTTATTTTCAAAAAGGGCTTAAAAGTTTTCCAAAGGTTGCCAAACAACCTATTTTCTTGGAAACCCTCTCTAGAAGTAGTATTTTCAAAAATCATTTTCAAAAACCCTAAGTATAGTCTTCGGATTATGCTTAGTTTTTTAGGTGACCTAACTCACCTTAATTAAGTTAGGTGGCGACTCTAATTGTTTTCTAAAAGCCCTTTATTCAAACCAATTTTCCATTCAAACCTAGTCGCACTCATTCTTCTAGGAGGGTGAGTTCTAACGAAAGAGTATAGTGTTTTTCCCGCTTGTGTGTGTATTCCTTGAGTGCGAAAAATCTGGGCACGACAACTGGCGATTCCACTGGGGATACTTAGAGGGTTAGGCCGTAGTCATGTCTCTTTACCCTTCACCCATGTAGAGTCTTTAATTAACTTGTTCAATCCTATTCACTTTAAATTTTCAAAACCAAATTTTCAAAAAAATTTTCAAAAAAACATGCATTTATTCATATTATCTTGTATTAAGTTTGCCATCCACATACTAACTCTTGCATCTTTGTTTTGTAGGTGCACTTTTTGTTTAAATTTTATTAACTGCCATGCATGAATGTGATGAACAGGATGGATGGGAGTTGTTGGGCTCTTTCCTCCACTTTCAAATATCACACACACACTGCATGTTTACTTGCATTCTACATACTTGCTTTTTTACTCTAATATGACCCTTCTAGTTAGAAAGGGGGAATGGTATATTAGTTGTGGGCAAGTTGCTGTGTCAGTTTCTTCGTCTACGGCCTCTTAATGGTTCCCCCACTTGGATCACCAACCGATAATGGCACCACCTCAGGGAGTGGGCCTAGGTTTGAAGATTTGGGGACCGAGCCTTTTTAGGATGCATTAGTCAACCCTCAACCCATGCTCATATAGACACCATGCATAGCCAAAACTCTGCTGGATTTAAGACACGCGCATTATTTTCCAAAACCATGGAGGAAAGGGCGACTGCTCTTATTTTCATTTATACATGTCTATTCCTGTTATTTTAATGATTGTATTCTTATTGTTATCATGCTTGTTTAACTGCTCATACATGTATATGTACTTCAACTGTATTCTTTTTCATTATACTCTTTGCATATCCATGTTCATGCATTCAATATCCTATGTCAAGACAAGAGTTCCAAGTAACTCAAGTCACTGCATTCTCGTGCATATGATCAACCCATTGAGAGTGACACCAAGGTCACTCTCCCATGCATTAAACCTACCCAAACCCTAAGGGTTCCCACGTTAACCCTAAGGAATCATTACATGCATTTTAAGTCATTCCATTAAGAGGGGCCCCAATCCCTTTATGCTCACAGAGATAAGGTTGCCAAGAAGACAAGGGGCAATCAATTAACAAGGTCTCTCAGCGACATCCTTGACATCAAATCTAACGAAGGCAAATCTGAAGACTCAAGAGTAGTTTAGGTCTTCCTTTGTAAAACTAGATAGATGTAATCCCAAAGGAAAATGTTCCCCCTTCCCCTGTTGAAATGTATTTTAATTCTTTTGTATCTTAAACCAAAAAGTTTGATGTACTTCTTTATTCCCAGCAAATGAATGGATGGATGAACGGATGAATGGATGAAGGTTTCCACTTGACGTTGAGGTATCTGCATATAGGGGCAAATCCCCTATCTCCAAAAGTGAGCAAATACATCATGTTTAGTTCTTCTCTCAAGTAAGGGCACCTCTAGGACATACATTGCATAAAAAATTTCAAATCAAGGCACTAACTTCTCTGTTGTTTTTGTCTTCTATCCTCTCCCTCCTCATCTCTAAGTACCCAGAGAACCGAAGACAGAAGTAAGACAAGAAGGGGGTTTTTCTAAACCATTCATTTATTGTTATCATACTGCTCACATGTTCACTTTTATTATATTCATGCATCTATATCCATTCAGAGACAAGAGTTCCAAGAAACTCAAGTCATTTCATTCTCATGCATATAATCAACCGTAGAGAAAACGGAGCAATCCATTCTCATGTTAATCGAACCTACCAAAACTCCTATGGGTTCTTAAACCCTAAGGATTCATGGCATGCATAGAACCATATCTTGAGAGAGGCCCAAATCTCTCTCAGTCCATGGAGGCGGGATTGCCCAAATAAGGGAACATCAACTGGCCCACGTCGAAGAGGTATTGTATTGCATAATAGGGGCAAAACCCCACCTCCAAAATGGACTTGTCATCGTGCTTAGATTCCCTCAAAGAAGAGACCTTCATAGGACATGCATCACATAATACCTCCAACTCTACACGCTGACTGCATTCTGTTTTTCTTTTTCCTTTTGTAGGTAAGAGAGCACGACTAAATTCATGTAATCCCTCTAGCACCTCACCAGATTCAAACTCATGGGAGGATAAGCCTGGTTGTTAGAAGAGGCTGAACCTACATCGAGGAGCAAGAAGAACTAACCATCCATCTGCAAGATGTTACCTCCTCGCCATGCCGCGACAATCACTGTCCATGCAGAAAAAGGCTTCATCATTTGCAAAGTTCTGTCAGACACGTACATTACTACAAAAGAATCTCCTAACTTCTGAATGCATGCCAAACACCGTAAGAGATCTGTCAATTCGCCCTCTATCGTTTGGTGATAAACTCGAAGAATGAAATGCCAAAGAAGCTGACAGTTTCAAAACCCTGTCAGGAGTTCTCATCAGGAGATCCACAAGAAAAGGGAGATTTCCATAAAATTCGTCTATTTTCTTTTCGCCTTTCTATTGCATGCCATATAATCATGTTTTTAAATGAAAATAGGTAGTTCCCAGTTTATCCCCTTTGTTTCATACTCTTGTGGATGATTGTCACATTTAGGGATTCTTCCCCATTTGGTAAATGACTCGACTTGAAAGATGGGATAGCATAGGCCACCCATTTAAATGGGGTTAAAACATTTGACAGACAAAGAGAGAGTGAGAGATAAGAAGGAGATAGTATCATAAAAAAGGTGTAGAGTTTATTGAAAAGGCGACACTTGTGTGATATCCTGGCTGAGTGATGGGCAACCGAGTACTCAAAATGATGAGGAGCTATTATTCTATTTATCCCAAATAAACACTATCCTTTGTTTAGCCCACTAGAGCCGTACATAATTTCTTTTCAAATATCCCCAAACCAAGAACCATCCCCCATATGGGGGTAAGCACAGAATAATTGATTTGATAGAACATGTAGGGGTTCACTGACAGAAACACATCATCCCTAGTAATATTGTCTAAATTTTGTACTGAGGCTTTATGGACTAAGAAATTCAATTTGAAATGATTAGAGGCCCTTAATTCTGCTATCAAACAAAAAAATATCCCCTTTGCTTAACCCACTAGTGCCTCACAAAAAGCAGAAGATTTTTTGTTAACCCGATCCAAAACCATGCCCCCACACTAGGGCAGACAGGCAGCAGAAGATCTGGCAGAGAATGTCAACGACTATCAAGCTGAAGTAACGTCAAGGCTCTATGGATCAAGCAATCTTGTTCAAAATGAAGAGAGACCCCCATTTCATTTTCCATACAGTTAAAAGCAACCCTTGTCAAACCTGTTGAGCTAGTTACTTTTTTCTATAAAGAAACCCCAACCTAGGGATCACCACCCATAATGGATTAAATTAGAATGCTAAGGAAAGGATCTGAGAGAAAGAAGTTGTGAAAATGTTCGTCTCACAGAAAGCAAAAAGAAAGGGACAAAACAGAAAAGCAAGGAGAAAAAGCTACCACAGAGCAAGTTAAAAAAAAAAAAAAAAGAAGGGGCAACTCTGTTGGAGGGTCAAGAATCAAACTACAAGAAAGGTGAACTCCTTAAAGAACATATAGTTATTCAAAGGTGATCCTAGGTTACAAAGCAACCCAGTAGAAATAATAGGTTCGAGCCTTTACTCCTTTCTTGCAAAACCCTGAGACCATGGCCTACATTACAACCCTACTAAAGTTCACTTTTATTGAAAACGGATTGCTTGATCTAAATGAGTCAGACGTGTTGCTGAAGCTAGAGGAGGATATCAGGGGACCAAACCTTACTGGAAGACAAACCAAGGATGGTGTGGATCTAAACCCTACTGGAAACAACATCAAATTTGAGCCCACTTATCCCATTCATTCATAAACCCTTTAACCTTGCCTACGTTACAGCCCAAATTAAAGTCCTCTTTAATCAAAGAAAATTGCTTAGTCTAAATAAGTCGGAACAATACCAAGACAAGTAGGAGGAGAAAGGAGAACTAGAAAGAAATGCAGGGGCAATCTCGTGTTTGAAAGTGTGCTCAGATGGTTTTAGTTTAAACAACTCACTAAAAGAAGATCTTTGAGCCTAAATATTCCTTCGTTTCTTACAACCCCTAAACCCAGCCTACATTACGGTCCTAAAAGAAGCATTCTTGGATTGAAGGCTTAGCTGTTTATCGCTCTGCAAAGGGTATGCAAGTTGTCACTCGAGCCATGGTGGCATTTTGGAGATTTGAGAGAGAAAACCAAGTGAGATTAGAAAAATCCCAAACAGTAACCTTGTAGAAAGCAGGGATAGAATAGCAAACCGAAAGGTTAAGATCCTTGAAGAATGGTGCAAATACTATCACATCCTGATGAGAATGGGCAAAACTAAATGGGGCAGAATCCTGGAAAGGAAACAGAATCCTAAGAGTATGGGCCCTGGGGCAATCTTGGGACATTATTTGTAAATAGCTTATATACATGTAGTATTAATGCATCCATGACATGTATAACCTGTACATCCATTAAATTTTTATGTAGTTTGTATCTATTTATGCATTCATCAAAAAGCATGGCATGCATTCAATTTCATTCTTGTATGCACATTCGTGCAAAAAGTATAACATGCATTAAATTTCATTCCTGTATGAACCTGTGCATTCGTAAAAAATATATACACAAAAAAAAAGTAAGACATGTAAATAAGTCAGACATCTAATTCCATGTGCATTTATAAAAATAAAAAAAAAGTATGAAATGTATAAATAAACTATTTTTGTACAAAAATTAACTCTATATCTTTCTCTCTCTCTCAAATAAGAAACAGGGAAGAGGGTAAAACGCAAAAAGGAGCTAAGGTCACCCCTCCGACATCTCTAGCACAGGCACACACCTTAGAAAGCTCAAATTTCCATGGCCAACAAGAAACAGAGACTAGGGCAATGGCCTACCCTCGACGTCGCTAATCAAAGGGCTTCTGACTTGAGAAACCATGAATCAACAAATCTGGAAGCGAGGGGCAAAAATATATCATTCCCCACCATCATCAGAAGAGGAATCAGTTAAGCAAGGGTCAACTGCCTCGCCAACTATAAGAGGAGCACTCGAAGAAGTACCAGCAGTAGAAGATCCAAGCTGACCTCACTCATAGTCTACACACTTGGCCAAAAGCACATCCTTCTCTTGGGTAAGGGACTCCACAGCCTCCCGCAAAGACTGACTATCCGTCGCACCATCCTCCGGAGGAGTGGAATGGTCTAGAGTGCCTCGTGGTCGCCTACGTCCCCTCGAGATACTCAAGGGTGGGCAATCATGTGTCGATCTGGCTGCTGCTAGTTGTATCTCCAAAGAAGCTACTTCAGCGTCCCATACTCTCAGCTGGTCATGCAATATCTGTATCAACTGGAGGTTTTGCCGCCTATGGCGATGCCCCTGAACAATCATAGCTGTCAAAAAGTCGGTGTACCCTACGGGAGGTAGAGGAGTCTCAATGAGAAGATCTCTAAGTCTACTAGGACCCAGCACATAACGCCAAAGCCAATAGTGATAAGTCTCAGTCTCAAGGGCATGATGGAGAATGGACCGTCATCATCTACGTGAGGAAGCAAAGATCTCCAAGAATTCATAACCTTCTCCACCGGCACTCTCGGGATCAATGCCTCAAAAACAAGAGTGAACTCAGCTGCAAATGCCAAATAAGGGATATCCTGACTCCTACCAAGCTGTCGCAGAACCCAAATCCCGAAGAAAGATGCAATGCCCCGTAGGCTTGATAGGGGCACGAAGGCCCTCTCGGAAGGTCAAACTCTCAAGCAATGCCTACCAACCAATCCTGAATACCACCTGACCGTGCCTGACCTCATGCTCCGAAGGTAGCCAGCCCAGGTTGCAACGGTCTGCAGAAGCCTCTCCTCATCTGCCATGACTCTCTGAGATCTCACCAAGGAATGTAAATGGTCAAGCTCGAGATACCATGTGTGCTGGAATAAAGGAGTAACAAACAAATACCCAATTGCCCAAAGCTGGAAAAGAGCAGCGCATCCCCGAAAATGAGCATCAATAGTCTGTTGGAATCTCGTAAGACTCACAAAGGTTTCCCCCACAATCATGGGAGCATAGGAATGCCCCTTACGAATCAAGGCCAACAGTGCACATAGTCGACAGTCAACTAAATCATCTCCTCGTGGGAACACCAAGTAGTTCAGAAGAAGTAAGGCCAGAGCAACCATATGGAAAACAAACCAATCCTGGGGAGTGTGCCAATCACTTGAGTGGGCTCGCATACCTATGGGAAACTCAAAGCAGGAAAAAAGGAACTCTACTGGAATGTAATTCCTGGGACAAAGAAGAAGATAAAAGAACTACACGTTTGAGTCCAAGCTGGGACAAGACCACTTTAATTCATCCGTCCGGAAAGATGGGTCCTATGATGTCGGCAGAATCGTCCTGAAAACCAAGAAGAAATCCATACTCGTGAGGGGTAGGGGTAAGCTCGCACTCCCCAAAGCAGAAAAGAGATAAGCTAAGCTGCCAAAAGGGAATCACTGTCTCCATGAACCCAAGAATTAGCTGCACTGATACAAGTGAAGCCACCCGACCAAAGGACCGACGAAAGATATCCTGCTCATCTGGAGGGTAACTGTTATGCCAAGCTCTCAGTCGACTCAAAATTGCATCTGTCATCCTAAAAAGGTAAGCCAAGGTAAAAGGTGTTAATATACCGTACATACAGATAAATAATAACATAATAAAGTAAAACAAAATAAATAACAAACAATGAAAAAATAATAAAAAGATTCAAAAGATAAGTCAAAACGAAATTCCTACACATTTTGATTTTCCAACTTCAAGTCAAATCTCAAGGGTTTTCTGGCTTTTTCCTTCAAAAATATATTATTTCTAAACCTTTTCCAATTCTTTTCCTGATTTCTAAAAAATTTTGACAGAGTTTTGTTTAAAAATGGTCTCTACAGCACCCATGACATCAACACAAAACACAAACTGTGCACTTTACAATGTTACAATCACATAACATCAGCACCCCCGCACACTTTTTAGTTTTTTCAAAATTTTCAAAACATATGTTTTATTTGTCAAATAAATCAATGGTTTTAAAAAATTTCTTATAATTTCTCAAAAATCATTTCAAATGTTTTCTAAAATATTCCTACATTTTTCAAAATTTTAAACTCTAAAAATTTCATCAATTTCTTAAGTTTTCCCATTTTCTAATTTTCTAAGTATTTTCCTATTTTTCAAAAAATAAAAAATTCACAAAGTTTTCAAAAAATCACGAAACTTCACACGGTTGTTAAACACATTTTTCTAAGGCACATAGCATAAAAATCTAGCAAAAAAACCCAATGCCCAAGCCTGTAGGAACAAACCTCCAATTCCTGCAGAAAACCCTCTTCACATAATCACGTAAAATCACTTAAATTCAGTTCAACAAGCACCAAAATGTAAAAATAATATCACCAGAGTGTTCAAAGCATGTCAAAAACATCAATTTCCACTATTCATACAACTCAAATGGAATTCTACATGTCGAAATCAACACAAAATTGAAAACTCATCTCTTGGAGTTCTCTGGTGAAATCTTCTCTTTCGACAGCTTTTTTGGCAATGTGGTCTACTTTCGGTAATCACCCGTGATCCCTAAGAAGTGCTTCTTCAATGTCTAGATCAGTTTCCTCATAATGCCTCTCAACTTTTCACCAACTCTTCAAAACCCCGTAGGTACTCAAACCAGTAAATTTTCTAGTTTTACTCCCAGGCCTGGTGCCACTAGCAGTGGTGCCATGCCAAACTTACCAAAGGAGTGGCGCCAGTTGCTAATTCTAGGCAGCTTTGCCCTTTTTCCCTCCAAAACTCATTTTCGAAGGCCTTTTAGGCCCAATATCCATTTTCAAACCCCCGTTGTCGAAAAACTTTCAAAGTTCATCCCTCCGACCGCGTCACGGTCAACATGGGACTCTTACTCTATCATTTTCTGTCTTCGACAAGCAAAGACAAAAAAAGAGGGGCAGCTATAAGCACCCCATTTTTTACTGTTCGGCGGTCTATAGTTCGTCCAGACTTGTATTCAAGTCAATACGGGCATATTTTGAGTCAAATCAACTTTCCAAGTCTAATCCTATATGTTCATTGCTTCGCGGGTCCACCAGGCCCAAATAGAAGCAAAATGACCAAAATGCCCTTATGGTCGTTGTCCTGTCCAATCCCGTAAGCGGGTCTTTCTAAAGATGGTAAGTCCCATTTCCAATTCCAATAGGCACGTCTTTCCAAAGACGGTAAGTCCCCTTTCTAACCCCTTTTTCAATTCCAATTCCAATCCCTCTCTCGAGAAAGTTGATTCCTTGAGGTGGTAAGTCTATCCAATCCGGCATGTTTTTCAAAGAAAGTTTCTTCGAAACAGTAAGTCCCTTTAAACCTATCGACCGGGACAAGATCCGAAGTCCCCTTTGGCCCTAGCTAGCCCGCCAATGCAGAAATGCCCGTTTCGGCACGCCTTTCAAGAAAGTTGACTTCTCAAGCACTAAGTCCCTTTAGCAGCTTCTCGAGATCAGGCAGTCTCGAGAATGATCGCCAACCGTCAAAGTAGTGGAAGTACTCGTAAACGTTACAACTGTTAGAGTAGCGAAAATACTCGCAAGCAGGTTGATATAGGGAATTACCAACAAAGCCCCTATATCACGAGACCACCGTCAGAGTGGCGGAAACACTCAAAACCCAGGTCAACACTGGTGCCTGCTAGCCCACTTCGGTGAAAAATGACCAAACTGCCTCTAGGGCTATTTTTCGACATGTTTCTCGAGATAATACCTAAGTCTTCAAAACGGTAAGTCCACCCTTCCAAGATCATCTTAGAGACGATCCCCGCATGATTAGGTGCCTTCTAGTCAATTTCGGGCCAATTTCGAGACTTTTCGGTCAAGATGACCATTTTGCCCCTAGGCATCCGAACGCCCTGGGAACCACATCGGGTCTGGGTATCAAACCGGTAATCTCTCGAGAATACTTTTTATAGTAGTCTCGACCTTCCATTATATTTTCAGATCATTCCGAGTCAATTCCGGTAAACCCGTTGCAAAATGACCGTTTTGCCCCGGGTGGATCGATCGCCTTTTTTTAGCCACACCGGCTTTGGGTATCAAGCCGGTAACCTTTGGTAACATTCTAAATAATGTCTTTAAATCTCGAGTCTTCTTCCGGGACCTTTTGAGTCCGTCCTGGCAGCTTTCTAGTCCGTTTGACCGTTTTGCCCCTAATGGCCCGGTTAACCCTTCTGACAATTCTTGTCATCCTTTTTCAAGTCAAATACCTCCAGGACCCTATTTCGAGGGTCCCTGCCCTTTTTCAGCCTTCCAAGCCATTCCCGGTCCCTTAAATCCTTCCCGGACCTTCCGAAGTCACTCCTAGTAAAGCCAAGCTAAAAATTGTATGGTAGTCACTAGTACAGGCACCCAAACCTTCTCAAGATACGTTGCTTGCCGATCTTAAAACTTTCACCAGAAGCATTTTTGGCCTGGCGTCATTGTAACAGGCGCCAGGTCATTCCCTTGTCTATAAATACAGAGCCTCTTCCAGCGTGAAAGGGGTCCGCAAACTCAGTCTAAAAACCCTACTTTTCGATATACAAAGCTCGTAGCCTTCCAAAACCTTAGTCTCTTTTAGGTTTTCCAAACCCTAGCCTCCATACACAAATCCTAGCCTCTTATACACTTATACACTAGCCTCAAAGCCTCCATTGAAGACTTGAAGTGCTGCAATTTGGAGCTCTCAAAGATCGAAGACAAACTCTTGAAGACTAAAGTGAAGACCGAAGCAAGACAAGCAAAGCAAAGCGTGCAAAGCTAAGCAAAATAAAGAGGATACAAGGTAGGCTTCTTATTTATGTTTACGCATCTTCCCCCTCTCTTCTCTCTCCTAACCCACTTGGGTTTTCTTCTATTTTAATCCCCCATCTTCTTCCCACCACCCCCCTCCTTTCTTTGCATGCTTGAAACAAGGGACTTCCGGGTCCATGTGTAGGATTAGGCTATTGGAGAGTCACCGTGTCGGGGACTTTCTTTTAGTCTAACCGGAGATCACGTGGGTTCAGCCCCCTTGATTATGTGGTGAAACCTTTAACCTTGTATGTTCACAACTCCAATTTGCATTGTGCATATCATGATCTTGCATTCTTGCAAAATTCATTTTCAAAACTTGCATTAGCATCATTTTCAAAATTGCATCAAAATCTTAATTTTCAAAACTCGTTTTGAAAACCACAATCCTAAGGTAGTTCTAGCCTTTTCATGGCTAGGGTTGCTTTAAGAAAGTGTTACATTTAAAGTGATAAATACGGTCCATATTTTCAAATCTTTATTGTTATCAAAACCACTATCTTAAAGTGGTTCTAACTTTCTTATGGTTAGAATCGCTTTAGAAAAGTGAGATATTTGATATACTTTCTAAAAAATCTCTTCTCAAAAATCTCCTTTTAAAAATCTCTTTTCCAGAATGCTTTCTAAAAACTCTTTCCAATCTCCTTTCCAAAATTGTTTTCAAAAGCTCCCTCCAAAAATCTATTTTTTAAAAACTTCATTTTCAACTCCTTTCCAAAACACTCTCTTCAAAATTCCTTTCCTAAAAACAATCCCTGGGTTTCCTTCTTAGAAAATTCTCTCCCTAAATCTCTTTTCTAAAAACTCTTTCTAACAATTTCCTTCCAAAAATCCCCTTCCAAAAACTCTCTTTTCAAAATTCACTTTCTAAAAACTCCTCACTAGGATTTCTTTCCAAAAACTCTCTTTTCAAATTAACTTTCTAAAAATTCCTTTCAAGGATTTCTTTCCAAAAATCTCTTTTTTTAGAGCCCAAGTCAAGCACTAGAATCTACGATTAGGAAATCCTAATTTTCCTTCCCAAAAACATAATTTTCAATCTTGCCTTAAAACCTAGGTTTCCAAAATCTCCCTTTTTACATCAAAATCATAAGTTTTCAAAAACCTCTTTTCTACATTAAAACTATTGTCTTTCAAATATAGGATTTCTAAAACATCATCCTTCCAAATCCATGTCAAATCCAATCTTCCTTTTAGAAAACTAAATCCAATCTCCCATTTAGGAAACTAGATCCTATCCTCCGTTTTTAGAAACAAAATCAAAACATCACTTTTTAGAAACAAAATCATATTTCTTGTTTTAGGAAATAGGAATCTCAATCCTTCATAATCTAAACCTTTCCTAATCTCATACCTTCCTAAACCATAAGTTTCCCAAAACTTAAAATCTTTCCAAATCTAAAGCTTCCTAAACTTAAAACTTTCTTACTTTCAAAACTTCTCTATTTCAAAACATTCCAAATTCAAAACTTTCCAATTTCAAAACTTTCTTGAAACGGAAACTTCCCTAATTCAAAATATTTCCTAAATTGAAACTTTCCTGAAATGAACCTTTCCTAATTTCAACTTTCCTAATCTTCCAAGTCAAACATTTGAGTCGAATATTTATAAATCTCAAGTCCTTCCTAAAACCTTTCTTTCCTAAGTCTAGGTTTTCTGAAACCAAGCTTTCCAAAATCAAATCTTTTCAAATCTTCTAATCAAAATCTCTTTCTTCCAATCATACCTTTCTTTTTCTATCGGACTCTTGTCCGAATTACGACTGACCTGATTCCTCTAAACAGATACGTAGGTGTAAGCACCCCATTTTTTACTGCTCGGCAGTCTACACTCCGTCCAGACTTGTTTTCAAGTCATTGTGGACATATTCCAATCGAAACCAATTATCTAGGTCCAAATCCCGTCTTTCCATCGCTTCACGGGCCTGTCAGGCCCAAATAGAGGCAAAATGACCAAAATGCCCTTAGGGGCATTGTCCTTTCCTTTCCGATTCCAATCCCTCTCTTGAGACAGTTTATTCCTCGAGACGGTTCCACTCCAGGCGCGTCTCCTCGGAGACGGTAAGACCCCTTTCCAATCCATCTCTCGAGACAGTTTATTCCTCGAGACGATTCCAATCCAGGCACGTCTCTTCGGAGACGATAAGTCCCCTTTCCAATCCCACTCTCGAGACAGTTTATTCCTCGAGACGGTTCCAATCCAGGCGCGTCTCTTCGGAGACGGTAAGACCCCTTTCCAATCCCTCTCTCGGGACAGTTTATTCCTTGAGACGGTTCCAACCCAGGCACGTCTCCTCGGAGACGGTAAGACCCCTTTCCAATCCCTCTCTCGAGACAGTTTATTCCTCGAGACAGTTCCAATTCAGGCACGTCTCCTCGGAGACGGTAAGACCCCTTTCCAATCCCTCTCTCGAGATAGTTTATTCCTCGAGACGGTCCGAGTAGCGAAACTACTCACAAAACCGTTAGAGTAGTGGAAATACTCACAAATAGGTCGATATAAGGAATTGCCAACAAACCCTTGTGTCACGACGACTGCCGTCAGAGTGGCGGAAACACTCAAAACCCAGGTCAACACCAATGTCTATTAGCCCACTTCGGTGAAAAATGACCAAACTGCCTTTTTGGATCATTCCGAGTTAGTTCCGACCAACTCGGTACAAAATGACCGTTTTGCCCCTAGTGGGCCGGTCTCCTTTTTTTACCACACCGGCTCTAGGTATCGAACCGGTAATCCTCTGAGATTACTTCTTATAGTATTCTCAACCTTCCCCTATCTTTTCGGATCATTTCGAGTCAGTTCTGGCAAACCTGGTACAAAATGACCGTTTTGCCCCTGGTGGGCCGGTCTCCTTTTCCGACCGCACCGGCTCTGGGAATCAAACCGGCAACCTCTGAGAACATTCTGAATAATATTTCCAGATCCCAAGTCTTCTTCCGAGACAGTCCGAGTCTGTCTCGGTAGTTTCCCAGTCCAATTGACCGTTTTGCCCCTAAAGGCCCGGTCAACTTTTTCGACACATCCTATCATCACTTTTCAAGTCAAATACCTCCAGGGCACTATTTTAAGTGTTCCTGCTCCTTTCTGGCCTTCCGGGCCATTCTCGGTCCCTTAAATGCTTCTCGGACCTTCCGGAGTCACTCCTAGTGAAGCCAGGCTAAAAATTGCATGGTAGTCACTAGTACAGTCAACCAAATCTAGTCAAAGATATGTTGCTTGCCGACCTTAAACATTTCCTAAATGGCTGGCGCCATTAGTAGTCATGCCAAGCCAAAAAATGGCCTGGTGCCACTCCTAGTGGCGCCAGTGTAAACTTTGGCTTGGCGCCACTGCAACAGGCGCCAGTGTTGTCCAACCTCTATAAATACAAAGCCTCATTCCACATGAAAAGGATCCGAAAATTCAACCTAAAAATCATATAACTCGATATACAGAGCTCGAGCGCCTCCTAAACCCTAGCCTCCCTAGGTTTTCTAAACCCTAGCCACCCTACATAAACCTTAGCCTCCTATATACTCATACACACCTCCATACACTCATACACTAGTCGTCGACCATCCTTTGAAGACTTAAAGAGCTGTCATCTAAAGCTTGAAGACAACCCTTGAAGGTCGAAGAAGAAGATCAAGACGAAGACCGAAGATTGAGGATAAGCAAGGCGCGCAAAATAAAGAAGACATACGGTAGGCTCCCTATTTAATTTTCCGTACTTCCCCCTCTCTCTTCTCTCTCCTAACCCACTTGGGTTTTCTCTATTTTAATCCCTCATCTCTTTCCCCCCCTTTCTTTACATGCTTGAAACAAGGGAATTCCCGGTCCATGTGTAGGATTGGGCTATTGGAGAGTCACCGTGTCGGGGGCTTTCTTCTAGTCTAACCAGAGACCACGTGGGTCCAGCCCCCTTGATTATGTGGTGAAGCCTTAGCCTTGTATGTTCACGACCCCAAATTGCATTGTGCATATCATGATCTTGCATCTTTCAAAATTCGTTTTCAAACTCGTTTTCAAAATCGTTTTCAAACTTGTTTTCAAGATTGCATCAAAATCTCTTTTTCAAAAACTTGTTTTCAAAACCACGATTTGATTCTAGCCTTTCCATGGCTAGGGTTGCTTTAGGAAAGTGTTACATTAAAAGTGACTTTTATGGTCTATATTTTCAAATTTTATTGTTTTCCGAAACCACTTTCTTAAAGTGGTTCTAGCCTTCTCATGACTAGGATCGCTTTAGGGAAGTGGGACGTTTTTATACCTTCTAAAAGCTCTTTTTTTCTAAATCCCTCTTCTTAAAAATCTCCTTTTCAACATACTTTCCTAAAACTCTCCTCTCCAAAATTGTTTTCAAAAACTTCATTCCAAAATCTATTTTTCAAAACTCTCTTTTCAACTCCTTTCCAAAATCCTCTCCTCAAAATCTACTTTCTAAAAACGTTCCCCAAAAATCTTTCCAAAAACTCTCTTCAACAATCTTCTACCAAAAATCTTCCTAGAAAAACTCTTTCCAAAAATCTTTCTAAAAAACTCTCTTTCCAAAATCTTCCTTCTAGAAATTCCCCTTTAGGATTTTCCTTCTAAGATCTACGTTTCCAAAAACACACTTTCCAAAACTCCTTCTCTTTAAAATATTTTTCCAAAAACTCCCTCTTCAAATTCACTTTCCAAAAACTCCTCCCTAGGATTCCCCTTTTAAAAAACCTTCGTTTCAAAAAACGCACTTTCCAAAAGTCCTCTTTTCTTAAAGCCCAAGTCAAGCCCTAGAACTCGCAATTAGGAAACCCTAATTTTCTTTCAAAAAACATGGTTTTCAAATTTTGCCCCAAACCTAGGTTTCTAAAATCTCTCGTTTTCACATCCAAACTATACTCGTTTCCAAAACCTTTTTTTCTACGTCAAAACTACAATTTTTCAAAACTAGGGTTTTTAGAATCTCTCTTTCCAAATCCTTGTCAAATCAAATCTTCCCTTTAAGAAACCAAATCCAATCTCCTCGTTTAGGAAACTAAATCCAATCCCTTCCTAATCCAAACCTTTCTTAATTCAACTCCTTCCTAATTTCCTACCTTCTTAAACCATAAGTTTCCTAAACCTAGACTTTAAATCTTTCTTTAAATTTCAAAATCCAACTCTTTCCTAATTCAACTCCTCCCTAAGCTTCTCCTTTCCTAAATCCTAAGTTTCCAAAACTTGAACATAAAATTTTTTTCTAAATTTTAAAACTCAAGTTCCACATCCTTCCTAACTCCACTCTTTCCTAATTCTACCCCTTTTCAAATCTTAACTTGTCAAACCTAAGTTTTCAAACCTTTCTTAAACTCAAACCTTTCCTAATCTTAAGATTTTCTAAAACCCTAAAACTTTCTAAATCTTAAACTTTCTAAATCTCAAATTTTTCTAAATTCAAAACTTTCTTAAGTTAAGACTTTCTAAATCTTAAACTTCCTAAATTTAAAATCTTTCTAAATTCTAAACTTTCCAAAACTTCAACATCTTTCCAAATCTAAAACTTTTCTAAACTCAAAACATTCCAAAATTCAAAACTTTCTTAACTTGGAACTTTCTAAATTCTAAGCCTTTCTTTAAGCTAAACTTTTCTTAATTCAAAACGTTTCTAAATTCAACACTTTCTTAAGCTAAACCTTTCTTAATTCAAAACGTTTCTAAATTCAACACTTTCCTATTTCAAAACCTTTCTTGAAACAGAACTTTCTAATTTTCAAAACTTCCCTATTTCAAAAATTTTCTTAATTTAAAACTTTCCTATTTCGGAAACTTTCCTAATTTGAAAACTTTCTAATTTCGAAACTTTCCAAAAATGATACTTTCCTAATTCGAAACTTTCCTAATCCAAATCTTTCCTAAATTCCAAGTTTCCAAATCTTCCAAGATTTTTTCAAATCCAACAATCCAATCCAATCTTTCTTAATCTCAAGTCTTTCCTAGGTTTCCTACCTTTCCTAAGTCTAGGTTTTCTAAACCTCCATCTTTCCAAAACCAAGTCCTTCCAAAATCAATCTTTCCAAAGCAAGTCCAATCTTCTCAATTTCAATTTCCAATCTCCTCTTCTAATCTCAAATCAAATCAAATTTTCAATTCAATGTCTTTCTTCCAATCCAATCTCTCTCTTCAAATCAATCTATTTTCAATTGGACTCTTGTCCGAACTACGACTGACCTGATTTCCCCAAAGGGATACGTAGGCAACCTTCATAGGTGCGGTCACAACACTTTTCAAACTTTTAATTTCACCCTCATGGGTGCGGTCTCCACATTTTTTCAAATCTCAAATTCCAATCTACTTTCAAAATTCCAATTTCAAAATTTCTA
This sequence comes from Euryodendron excelsum, assembly GCA_033060915.1. Classification (NCBI taxonomy): domain Eukaryota; kingdom Viridiplantae; phylum Streptophyta; class Magnoliopsida; order Ericales; family Pentaphylacaceae; genus Euryodendron; species Euryodendron excelsum. Next base: position 7,723,388 of record CM065391.1, on the reverse strand, counting down.
TTTTCAAATTTCTACTTCCAATTTTCAAACTTTCCAAATTCAATTCCATCTCTTCAAATCTATTTTCAAATCAAATCAATTTCAAATCAATCTCTTTTCAAATCTATTTTTCAATTCTCTTAACTTGCACTTGCACATCATGCATCATGTTAGTTTCTTTTCAAACATTGTTTTTCAAAGTAAATAGGATTGAACATTAGTTAATTAAAGACTCTCATAGGTGAATCTAGGGTAGATTGACATGTAGGTACCGAAAGGGCGGGGTAGGGTGATAGCTTAATGCGTCTTCCCTACACGTAACCAACCTTCGAATTTAGATCACTGTTTTCAAAGACCAAAAAGGAGTTATTTTTCAAAAAGGGCTAAATGTTTTCCAAAGGTTGCCAAACAACCTGTTTTCCTAAAAACTCTCTCTTGAGGTGGTATTTTCAAAAATCGTTTTCTAAAAACCCTAAGGGAAGTCTTCAGATTATTCTTAGTTTTTAGGTGACCTAACTCACCTTAATCAAGTTAGGTGGCGACTCTGAATCTTTTTTAAAAGCCCTTTATTCAAAATCAATTTTCAATTCAAATCTAGTCACACTCATTCTTCTAGGAGGGTGAGTTCTAACGAGAGAGTACAACATTTTTCTCACTTGTGTGTGTATTTCTCGAGTGCAAAAAATCTGGGCGCGACAGTAGGCAACCCTTGTGGGTGCGGTCACAACATTTTTTAAATTTTTATTTTCACAACTTTTTTCCAACTTCCAATTCTAAATTTCTATTTTCAAATCTCTAGTTCCAATTTCTAAGCTTTCCAATTTCAAATCTATCTTTTCGAATCTCTTTTCTAAAATCAAATCAATTTCTCTTCAATTCTTCTTTTCCAAATCTATTTTCCAACTCTCTTTTTTTGTACTTGCATATCATGCATCATGTCTTTTTAAACATTCATTTCCTAAAGTGGATGGGATTGGACATTTGTTAGTTGAAGACTCTCATAGGTGAATTTAGGGTAAATAGACATGTAGGTACCGCAAGGGTAGGGTAGGGTGATGGCTTAGTGCGTCTTCCCTACACTTAACCAACCTCCGAACCTAGGATCAATGTTTTCAAAGACGAAAATGGAATTTATTTTGAAAAAGGGCTTAAAAGTTTTCCAAAGATTGCCAAACAACCTATTTTCTTAAAAACCCTCTCTAGAGGTAGTATTTTCAAAAATCGTTTTCAAAAACCCTAAGTGTAGTCTTCAGATTATGCTTAGTTTTTTAGGTGACCTAACTCACCTTAATCAAGTTAGGTGGCAACTCCAATTTTTTTCTAAAAGCCCTTTATTCAAACCAATTTTCCATTCAATCCTAGTCGCACTCATTCTTTTAGGAGGGTGAGTTCGAACGAGAGAGTACAGTATTTTTCCCACTTATGTGTGTATTCCTCGAGTGCAAAAAATCTGGGTGTGACAAAAGGGTCATCCTAGAATGACAGAGATATGACGCTTAGAGGACTCGACCTCTATTGGTTGGGTATCTAATGCAATGAAATCAACAGGGTAGTAGACATTATCCACTTGAATGAGAACATCCTCTATGATTCCTCTAGGGATCTTAACAGAACGATCGGCTAACTCGAATGTAACTCGGGTAGGGCTGAACTCTCCTAGACCTAGTTCTTTATAAATAGAATATAGAAAAAGCTTCACAGCAAAACATAGGTCAAGAAGGGCTCAATCTATCATATAGCAAGAAATAGTAGGACAACTAGGGTCATTGTACTTCGGCGTGATTTTGCATTGAAGGATAGCACTCTAGCTCTCATTCATCATTGCCGTCTCCTTGACATGCAACTTCCTTTTCATAGTACATAAGTGTCGTGCCCCATGTTTGGACACCAAACCCTCTTGGCTTGGGAAAAAGCACGGTGCTCTCTCATTAAAACTCATCCTTCCAAAAGGACAAATGCGACGAGATTTGAATTTTTGAAATGGAATTTATTAGGGCTTTTTGAAAAGGTCTTTGACCTAACATATTTAAAGATATGCTAGGTCAGCTACACTAAGTAAAACCTAAGGGTTAAACTTAGATTTTGGGAAGTATTTTTGAAAGATATCCTCATGAGAGGGCTTTAGAAAGTAGGGTTATTTGATAACCCTAAAAATGTTAAAAGGCCCTTTTGCAAAATTGACTCCAATTTTGGTCTTTGAAACACAAATTCTTAAGTCAGGTGGTTGGTTACGTGTAGGGAAGATTTCGTAAGACCATCACCCTACCTCGCCCTTGTGGTACCTATATGTCTATTCACCTTTTACTCATCTAATTATGACTCCCTGGTTACCTATGTTTAATGCTATCCACTTAGAAAACTTTTAAAAACAAAGTTTGAAAAATAGTTTGAGAGATGGAATTGGGTTTGAAAATAGTTATGGAATTTGAAATTTGAAAAGGGTTGTGGAATTGAAAATTTGAAAAGGGTTGTGGCCATACCCCATGAAGGGTTGCCTACATACCTCCTTAAAGAGGATCAGGTAAGCTGTAGTTCAAACAAGAGTCCAAAAGAGTTGAAATTTTCAAACAGGTTTCTGTTTCTAAAAAGTTTTCATTTTCAAAAATTTTCCTTTTTAAGAAAGTTTGAGTTTGAAAATATTTCCTTTTCAGGAAAGTTAGACTTTGAAAGATTTCCTTTTCAGGAAGATTAGATTTTGAAAATGTTTCATTTTTAAGAAGATTTGATTTTTGAAATGTTTTCTTTTCAGGAAAATTGGAATTGATTTGAAATGTTTTCTTTTTAGGAAGACTGGATTTGATTTGGAAATGTTTCCTTTTCAGGAAGACTGGATTTGATTTGAAAATATTAGATTTGAAAAAGATTCGATTTGAGAATTTTGAAAAGATTTTATTTCCTTTTTAAAAAATATTCGTTTCCTTTTTTGAAAAAGATTTGATTTGTTTTCTTTTAGAAAGATTTGAAAAGATTTGGAAGATTTGAAAGGGTTTGAAAAGATTTGAAAAGGTTTTGTTTCCTTTTTGAAAAAGATTTGATTGGCTTAAAAAGGTAAGTTTGGATTGTTTTCAAAATGGGAGGAGTTGATCTAGAGTTTAAATTTGAAAGGTTTTGAAAAAGGAGTGATTTGAGGGATTTAAAATGTAAGGTTTTGATTCGATTGACTTAAAAAGGAAAGTTTGAAAAGGAAAGGTTTAATTGATTTAGAAATTGAGAATTTTGAGAGTTTTGAAAAAAGGTATGATTTTGGTTTAAAAATGGAAGTTTCTAAGTTGGCAAAGATAAGATTTTCTTACGTTTGAACTTCTAGGCTTTAACAAATGCGAGTTTTGTAAATGGTTTTGAAAACCAAGTCTTTTGAAAACATGTTTTAGGACCCGAAACCCTAACTTGGACTTTATACATCCAAATGAATATCGCACTTTGCCTAAAACCATTCTAGCCATTAGAAGACAAGAATCACTTAAGGCTCATGACTTTGAAAAACAATAAAGGCACGAGGCCAAAAAAATATAGACCTTTTCGGGTCGTTTTGAATGTCACATGTTCCCTGAGACAACCTTAGTCATGGAATAACTAGGATCACTTCGGGATTGTGTTTTTTGAAAAGAAAAAAATATAGGCTATTAGAAGCCGTTTCAAAATGTCACACTTTTCTAGGAAAACCCTAACCATGAAAGGGTTAGGATTAACCTAGAATTGTGATTTTTAGAAAGCAACTTTGAAATTAGCTTTCAGGGATAAAGAGATGACAAAAATACAAATGTATGACAACAATAGTAATGGTATGAATCATACAAGGCTAGGTATCACCACATTGTAAGAGGGCCCTAAGGCCATACCGTGAAGCAAGTGAGAGTCAAGAAGAGAGTCCCGATAGGTAGTCTTCTCCCACTCACTCTCAACATGGACTTAACATTCTCTTGTTCCAAGAAGCAAGAAAGGGGGATTTAGAGATAGAGGGTTAAAAATGAGAAGAATCTAAGTGGGTTTGGAGGGAGAAAAGAGAGTAGGGGAATACGGAAAGTAAATGAAGGATTTACCTTGACTTATTTCTTCTTTCTTCAATGGAGGCTAGGGCCTTGAACTTGGGAAGACCTCAGGAGCTTCCGGGCAGTAGGAGATGGCCTTCAACGGAGCTCGGGAGCTAAGGCTTTAGAGCTTCGAACTAGGGCTTGGCCGCCGGGACTTCGAGAGAGAAAAAGAGAGGGCTCTGGGAGCTGTCTTGGCAGAGAGAGAGTTTCTGGAGACATTTTTTAATCCAAAATAGTGAGGAGGGAGGTTTGTATTTATAGTGCAAAATCAAAGGAGTTGAGTGGCGCATGCCTTAGCTATGGTCGTTTGCCACTAAAAGTGGCGTAGGCTCATTTATGAGGGCTGAAGAAAAGGCTGAATACAGGGCTTATTTGATGCTAGTCAATTTGTAATCGCTTTTGACATCATGGGGGGTTGGTGTGCGCCTCTAGAAGTGGCTCAAGGCTAAAAATTGGTCATACTTTACTTGAAGTAGAGCAGGGAGGTTCTGGTTCAAAAAGGAAAGTGTTGGACAGTGGGGCCTGGCCAGAAATGGAAGGGAATACTTTAAAAAGTGCCTTGGAGGTTGCTAGTTTGATTCTCAGAGCTGATGTGGTTGAACAAAGTGACCGGATCGTGGTCACCTAATCTTAGGAGCTCTAGGGTTGACCAAGATTGGCTGGGGTTAACCTGGTTGACCAAGAGTTGACTAGATTGACCAAAGTTAACTGGGCTGACCAGAGTTAACCGAGGTTAACTAGAGTTAACTGGGGGGGGGGGGGGTTGCTGGTTTAATACCCAGAGCTGGTGTAGTTCGTAGGGCATTTGGATGCCTAAGGGCAAAATTGTTATTTTGACTGAGGAAACTCTAGAAAAGTATCGGGGTTGACTGGATGGCACTGGACATGCCAAACCGTCTAGGGACGGTCTTACTGTTCTGAGAATTTGATACTTTCTCAAAGAACGTGTTGGCCTCACTAAGGGCAAAATGGTCATTTTTTACCAGGACGGGCTAGCAGGCGTTGATGTTGTCGCGCCCTAATTTTTCTCACTTGACAAAAATACACACAAGTGGGAAAAACACGGTACTCTCTTGTTAGAACTCATCCTCCTAGAAGGATGAGTGTGACTAGGTATGAATTTGAAATTGATTTGATTGAGGGTTTTTGGAAAAAGTTTGGAGTCGCCACATAACTTGATTAAGGTGAGATAAATCATCTAAAACTTAGCACAATCCGAAGATTACACTTAGGGTTTTGGAAAAAGGTTTTGAAAATTTCCTCAAGAGAGGGTTTTTGAAAAAATAGGTTGTTTGGCAACATTTGGAAAAATTTAAGCCCTTTTTAAAAATAGCTCTATTTTGGTCTTTGAAAATAGTGATCTAGGTTCGAAGGTTGGTTAAGTGTAGGGAAGACGTAATAATCCATCATCCCACCCCACCCTTGCGATACATACATGTCTATTCACCCTAGGTTCACTCATTAGAATATTTGATTAATGAATGTCCAATACTATCCACTTTTGAAAAAAATTTCAAAGAAAAGTTGGACATGACGCATGATATGCAAGTGCAAGAAAAATGTTTGATTTTGAAAATAGATTTGAAAGAAAGACTTGATTTTGAAAATAGACTTAAAAAGACTTGATTTAAAATTGGAAAGAAGGTTTTAGAAATTAAAAACTTGAAATAGATTGTGGAATTAAAAATTTAAAAAGGGTTGTGACCGCACCTATGAGAGTTGTCTACGTATCCCTTTGTTGGGAATCAGGTCAGTCGTAGTTCGGACAAGAGTCTAATTGAAAACAGACACTTTGAGGTTTTGAAAATTTTGATTTGAAAAGATTTAAGTAGAAAAGAGTTTGGTTTGGAAAAGGAGTTGATTTGAACTCAGAATAGAAGATTTAAAATTGAAATTTGGATTTAGAATTGACCTTAAAATTGACTTTGATTTGAAAAGATGGAACTTAAAAGAAAAACTTAGACTTGATTTAGAAATATTTAGATTTCAAAGCATCTTTGACTTAGATTGAAGTTGAAAACCATCTTGTCTTGAAAAAGAATTTTAGAAAAGAGTTAAAACTTTCTAACTTAAGATTAGGGTTGAACTAGGGTTTAGGTAACCTAAGGTTGGAACATGTAATTGAATTACAAAAGATTTTATTTTGATTTGAAAAGTTTGATTTGATTTTATAAAACTTAGAATTAGGAAAGATGAAGTTAAAAAAGATTTGAAAAGAATTTGATTTGATTTTAGAAAACACTTGACTTGGAATGATTTTGGAAGGTTGGAGTTTACGAAAGACTAGATTTTAGAAATCTTTGAATTTAAGAAATTTTCAAAATAAGAAAGTTCCATTTTAGGAAAGTGCCAAATTAGAAAAGTTTCATTTTAGGAAAGTTTTAAAATTAGAAAGACTTGATTCCTATTTCCTAAAGTAGAAGACTAGATTTTCTTTTCAAAAATAGATTATTTGATTTAGTTTAAAAAAATTGAAGGATTTGATTGAGTTTACTAAATGGGAAGATTTGATCTAGTTTCCTAATTTGCAAGATTGGATTTGACATGGAATTGGAAAGGTTTAATTTTGGAAATCTATGATTTGGTGTAGAAAAAGAGATTTTGGAAATCTAGGATTTGTTGTAAAAGATGATTTTGGAAACCTATGATTTGAAGCAAAAGAGGAAGTTATGCTTTTAAGGAAGAAACTAGGGTTTCCTAACCATGGAATCAAGGGCTTGACTTGGACTCCAAAAAAAAAAAAACGTTTTTAGAAAGTAGACCTTTTGAAGAGAGTTTCTAGGAAGGAAACATGAAGAGAGTTTTTATAAAGTGAATTTTTCAAAGAGGGCTTTCGGAAACGAGTTTAAAAAGCAATTTGGAAAGGAGTTTGAACATGGACTTTTGAAATCTTTTGAATGTCTCACTTTCCTAAAATGATTCTAACTATGAAGAGATTAGAACCATTCTAAGTTGGTGGTTTTGAAAACAACATGGATTTGAAATATGGACCAATATGATCCCATTGAATATCACTAACCCTAACCATGGAATGGTTAGAATCATCTTAAGACTGTGGTTTTTGATAAAAACAAAGTAGGGATTCCAACCAAAATATGGATCTTCATGATCACAATGAATATAACACTTTCCTAAAACGACTCTAACCATGGAATGGCTAGAATCACTTTAAGATTGTGTTTATCAAAAATAAGTTTTTGAATGCGAGTTTTGAAAGAGGATTTTGATGCAAACTTTGAAAACAACTTTTTAAACAAATTTGAATGGATGTATGATATGCACAATGCAAGTAATGTCATGAACATACAAGGCTAGGCTTCACCACATAATTAAGAGGGCCGAATCCACATGGTCTAAGGTTGAACTAGAAGAAAGCCCCCGACACACTGACTTTCAACAATCCTTCCTACATATGAATCGAGGAGTCCCTTGTTTCAAGCTTGCAAGAAAGGGAGGTAGAAGATGGGGGATTAAAATAGAAGAAAACTTAAGTAGGTTAGGAGGATGAAGAGAGAGGGGAAAGTATGTAAACGTAAAGAGAAAGCCTACCTCGTCTTTTTCTTGTTTTGTTTGCTTTATTTGCTTTACTTTGCTTGACCCTTAAGAGCTTCCAAGTTGCAATACTTAAGTCTTCAATGGAGGCTTGTGTATGAGTGTATAGAGTGTATGGATGTTAGGGTTTTAGTATATGGAGGCTAGGGTTTGAGTAGACTAAAGAGAGCTAGGGTTTGGAGTGTTAGGGACTACGGAATTTCTAACGACCTGGCTATAGTGTATACGCATACTACCAAATATTTTGATCTGATTAGCATAGCCTAATCTATGTGATTAGAATCATATATTCGAGATCTCTCTGGTTTGATCCCAAATAACAAGAATCAACACTAAGCACGAAGCAACCGCTTGAACTCAACCTTCGGACTTGTACTGTATTCCTCGTACACGCCTTGCTATACAGAGAGTGGGCTCGCCGCTGCTAGGGTTTTTCTTCCTCACAAAAACGTGTATCACTCAATTATGTGCAGAGTGTAACCCTAGCAGCTCTTAGAGCGCGTATATATATATAGGCTACAATAGAGACCATATGATTAGTATAACTAGGGCTTCCAAAACAAATAAGGACTCCTAATCCAACCAGGATTAATCCTTATTTATGTAAATTATAATTTATACCACTAACGAATTATAATTGCAGTCCCTGTTATACTAGAAATTATATTTCAAGCTCCATATTATTAAATGTCTATTTATCTCCCCATGTTAAGATTACGAATACCCGTCTATTAAATTAAATTACTGACAATTAAATTTAATAGACTTATTTAATTCCTTGAGACCTTCCACTTAACTTATTTCGTATGTCAAATTCACAATCCAC
>CM065391.1:7705000-7712500 GCA_033060915.1 Euryodendron excelsum | reverse complement strand
TCAATGACTTTGTCTTGTGATGCTTCTTCTTGTACTAAAGGTAATGAAGAAGTATGTGCTGGTCTATCTCCTCTCAGCTTTTCTAGAAAAATGTTACTTCTAGGTTTGTGGTTCATTACATAGTCCTCTTCTAAGAATCGGGCATTGGTGCTAACAATGACCTTCTGATCCTTAGGACAATAAAATAAACCACCCTTCGTCCCTCTAGGGTGCCCAACGAAGAAACATACATCTGTTCTTGATTCCAACTTATCTGCTTTCCCTTTTAGCACGTGTGCTGGACTCCCTCATATCCAAACGTGTCGCAGACTAGGCTTGCACCCATTCCACAGTTCTGTGGGAGTAACAGGTACTGACTTAGATGGTCCCAAGTTTAGAATGTCTGCTGCTGTTTCAAGTGTATGACCCCAAAACGAATTAAGTAAGTCTGAATAACTAATCATAAATCTGACCATATCCATAAGAGTTCTATTCCTTCTCTCTATTACACCATTTTATTATGGCATACCTGATGCAGACAACTGGGACTCAATTCCCTCATCTGATAAGTAATCCAAAAATTCTCCCAAGACTTATTCGCTACCACGATCAGATCGTAGTGTCTTGATACATTTACCATAACGCTTTTCCGTTTCTAGCTTAAACACTCTGAATTTCTCAAAGCATTCAGACTTACGGCGCATCGAATAAATATACCCATACCTTGAGTAATCATCAATGAAGGTGATGAAATACTCAAAACCACCTCTAGCATGGATATTCATGGGGCCACACAAATCAAAGTGAAGCAATTCTAATACCTCCTTTGACCTATTGCCTTTGGCCGCAAAAGGCCGCTTGGTCATCTTACCTTCCAAGCAGGATTCATAGACTGGTAGTGCCTCCACTTTCAATGAACCTAATGGTCCATGCTTAACCAGTTTGGAAATTCATCTCAGATTAATATGACCTAGGTGTAAGCACCCCATTTTTGACCGCTCGGCAGTCTACACTCCGTCCAGACTTGTTTTCAAGTCATTGTGGGCATATTCCTATTGAAACCAATTTTTTAAGTCCAAATCCCGTCTGTCCATTGCCTCGCGGGCCCACCAGGCCCAAATAGAGGCAAAATATCCAAAATTCCCTTAGGGGCATTGTCCTTTCTTATTCCAATTCCAATCCCACTCTTGAGACAGTTTATTCCTCGAGATGGTTCCAATCCAGGCACGTCTCTTCGGAGACGCTAAAACCCCTTTCCAATCGCACTCTCGAGACACTTTATTCCTCGAGACGGTTCCAATCCAGGCACGTCTCCTCGGAGACGGTAAGACCCCTTTCCAATCCCCCTCTCGAGACAGTTTATTCCTCGAGACGGTTCCAACCCAGGCACGTCTTTTCAAAGACGCTAAGACCCATTTCCAATCCCTCTCTCGAGACAGTTTATTCCTCGAGACGGTTCCAACTCAGGCACGTCTTTTCGATGACAGTAAGTCCCCTTTCTAATCCCTCTCTCGAGACAGTTTATTCCTCGAGATGGTTCCAATTCAGGCACGTCTTTTCGGAGACGATAAGACCCCTTTCCAATCCCTCTCTCGAGACAGTTTATTCCTCGAGACGGTCGGAGTAGCAAAATTACTCACAAAACCGTTAGAGTAGCGGAAATACTCACAAATAGGTCGATATAGGGAATTGGCAACAAACCCCTGTGTCATGACAACCACCGTTAGAGTGGCGAAAATACTCAAAACCCAGGTCAACACCAGTGTCTGTTAGCCCACTTTGGTGAAAAATGACCAAACTGCCCTTTGGACCTTTTCCGAGACTTTTCGGTAAAAATGACCATTTTGCCCCTAGGCATCTGAATGCCCCGGGAACCACACCAGCTCTGGGTATCAAACCGGTAACCTCCTGAGACTACTTTTTATAGTATTCTCAACCTCCCCTAACCTTTTCGGATCTTTTCGAGTTAGTTCCGGCCAACCCAGTGCGAAATGACCATTTTGCCCCTGGTGGGCCGGTCTCATTTTCCGACCACGCCGGCTCTGGGAATCAAACCGGCAACCTCTGGGAATATTCTAAATAATGTTTCCAGATCCCAAGTCTTTTTCCAGGACAGTCCGAGTTCGCCCCGGCAGTTTCCTGATCCGATTAACCGTTTTGCCCCTAAAGGCCAGGTCAACCTTTCCAACCCATCTTATCCTCACTTTACAAGTCAAATACCTCCGGGACACTATTTTAAGTGTTCCTGCTCCTTTCCAGCCTTCCGGATCATTCCCGGCTCTTTCAAATCATTCCCGGACTTTCCGGAGTCACTCCTAATGAAGCCAGGCTAAAGATTGCGTGGTAGTCACTAGTACAAGTGCCCAAATCTAGTCAAAGATACGTTGCTTACCGACCTTAAATATTTCCTAAATGGCTGGCGCCACTAGTAGTGGTGCCAAGCCAAAAATTGGCCTGGCGCCACTCCTAGTGGCGCCAGAAGGAATTTTGGCTTGGCGCCACTACAACAGGCGCCAGTGTATTCCTCCCTCTATAAATACAGAGTCTCATTCAACGTAAAAGGGATCCGCAAACTCAACCTAAAAATCATATATTTCGATATACAGAGCTCGAGCACCTCCTAAACCCTAGCCTCCTTAGGTTTCCCAAACCCTAGCCACCCTACACTAAACCCTAGCCTCCTATACACTCATACACACCCCCATACACTCATAAACTAGCCTTCAACTATCCTTTGAAGACTTGAGGAGCTGCAATCAAAAGCTTGAAGACAACTCTTGAAGGCTGAAGGTGAAGATCAAGACGAAGACCGAAGACCAAAGACAGCATGGCGCGCAAAATAAATAAGACATACGGTTGGCTCCCTATTTAAATTTCCCCCCTCTCTCTTCTCTCTCCTAACCCACTTGGGTTTTCTCTATTTTAATCCCCCATCTCTTTGCCCCCCTTTCTTTGCATGCTTGAAACAAGGGGATTCCCGGTCCATGTGCAGAATTGGGCTATTAGAGAGTCACCGTGTCGGGGGCTTTCTTCTAGTCTAACCAGAGACCACATGGGTTCGGCCTCCTTGATTATGTGGTGAAGCCTTAGCCTTGTATGTTCACGACCCCACAATTGCATTATGCATATCATGATCTTGCATCTTCCAAAAGTCGTTTTTAAACTCGTTTTCAAAATCGTTTTCAAACTTGTTTTCAAAATCGCATCAAAATCTCTTTTTCAAAAACTTGTTTTCAAAATCACAATCCTAGGGTGATTCTAGCTTTTCCATGGCTAGGGTTGCTTTACAAAAGTGTTACATTTAAAGTGACCAATATGGTCCATATTTTTAAAATCTTGTTGTTTTGAAAACCGCTTTCCTAAAGTGGTTCTAGCCCTCTTATGGTTAGAATTGCTTTAGGAAAGTGAGATGTTTTTACACCTTCTAAAAACTCTCTCTTCAAAAATCTCCTCCTAAAAATCTCTTTTTCAACATACTTTCCTAAAACTCTCCTCTCCAAAATTGTTTTCAAAAACTCCCTTCCAAAATCTATTTTTCAAAGCTCCATTTTTCAATTCCTTTCTAAAATCCTCTCCCCAAAATTCACTTTCTAAAAACGTTCCCCAAAAATCTTTTCAAAAACCCTCTTTCCAAAACTTTCCTTCTAGAAACTCCCCTCTAGGATTCCCTTCTAAAAACCTTCGTTTCCAAAAACACACTTTCCAAAAACTCCTTCTTTCCAAAAATCTTTCCAAAAACTCTCTTTCCAAATTCACTTTCCAAAAACTCCTCCCTAGGATTTCCCTTCTAGAAAACCTTCGTTTCCAAAAACACACTTTCCAAAAACTCTTGCCTTAGAGCCCAAGTCAAGCTCTAAAACCCAAAATTAGGAAACCCTAATTTTCTTCCCAAAAACATGATTTTCAAACTTAGCCCCAAACCTAGGTTTCCAAAACCCCTTGTTTTCACATCCAAACGATACATGTTTTCAAAACCTCTTTTCTACGTTAAAATTCCGCACTTTCAAAACTAGGGTTTCTAGAATTTCCCTTTCCAAATCCTTGCCAAATCCTATCTTCCCTTTAGGAAACCAAATCCAACCCTCCATTTTTGGAAACAAAATCAAACCTTTGCTTTTAGAAACTAAATCCAATCCCTTCCTAATCCAAACCTTTCTTAATTCAATTCCTTCCTAAACCATAAGTTTCCTAAACTTAAACTTTAAATCTTTCATTAAATTTCAAAATCCAACTCTTTCCTAATTCAACTCCTTCCTAATCTTTCACTTTCCTAAATCTTAAGTTTCCAAAACTTGAACATAAAAATCTTTCCTAAAATTCTAAAATTCAACCCTTTTCTAATTCTACCCTCTTTTCAAATCTTAACTTTTCAAACCTAAGTTTTCAAACCTTTCCTAATTTCAAGATTTTCTAAAATTCAAACTCTAAAACTTTCTAAATCTTAAACTCTCCAAATTTCAAATCTTTCCAAATTCAAAACTTTCCAAGTTCAAAACTTTCTTAAGTTTAGACTTTCACAATCTAAAAACTTTCTAAATTCTTAAACTTTCCTAAACTTCAAATCTTTCCAAATCTAAAATTTTCTAAACTCAAAACATTCTTATTTTCAAAACTTCCTTGTTTTCTAAACTTTTCCACTTCCAAAACTTCCCTTTTTCAGAACATTCCAAAATTCAAAACTTTCTTAAACTTGAAACTTTCTAAATTCTAAGCCTTTCTTAAACTAAACTTTTCCTAATTCAAAACATTTCTAAATTCAATACTTCCCTATTTCAAAACTTTCCTAATTTGGGAACTTTCCTAATCTTAAAACCCTTCCTTTTTCGAAAACTTTCTAAACTTGAAACTTTCCAATTTCAAAACTTTCCTAAAATGAAAACTTTCCTAATTTCGAAACTTTCCTAAATCGGACTTTTCCTAATTCGAACCTTTCCGAAATCCAATCTTTCTTAAACTCTTGAGTCTTTCCTAAGTCTCATCTTTCTTAAGTCTAGGTTTCTTAAACCTTCATCTTTCTAAAACAAGTTCAAATCTATCTCTTCAAATCAAAGTCCAATCTTCTCAATTTTAATTTGCAATCTCCTATTCTAATTTCAAATCAAATTTAATTTCCAATTCAATTTCTTTCTTCCAATCCAACAATCTCTTTTCAATCGGACTCTGGTCCGAACTACGACTGACCTGATTCCCCAAAGGGATACGTAGGCAACCTTCATAGGTGCGGTCATAATACTTTTCAAACTTTCAGTTCCACCCTTATGGGTGCGGTTTCCAAAATCTTTTCAAATCTCAAATTTCAATCTATTTTCAAACTTCCAATTTCAAATTTCTATTTCCAAATTTTCAAACTTTTCGATTTCAATTCCATCCCTTCAAATCTATTTTCAAATCAAAATCAATCTCTTTCCAAATCCATTTTTCAATTCTCTTCTATTGCACTTGCATATCATGCATCATGTTAGTTTTCAAACATTGCTTTTCTAAAGTGGATAGGATTGGCCAATAGTTAGTTAAAGACTCTGATAGGTGAATCTAGGGTAGATTGACATGTAGGTACCGAAAGGGCGGGGTAGGGTGATAACTTAGTGCGTCTTCCCTACACGTAACCAACCTCTGAACCTAGATCACTGTTTTCAAAGACCAAAAAGGAGTTATTTTTCAAAAAGGGCTAAATGTTTTTCAAAGGTTGCCAAACAACCTGTTTTCCTGAAAACCCTCTCTTGAGGATATTTTCAAAATTGTTTTCTAAAAAACCTTAAGTGTAGTCTTCGGATTATTCTTAGTTTTTAGGTGACCTAACTCACCTTAATCAAGTTAGGTGGCGACTCCAAATCTTTTTCAAAAAGCCCTTTATTCAAATCTATTTTCAATTCAAACCTAGTCGCACTCATTCTTCTAGGAGGGTGAGTTCTAACGAGAGAGTACAACATTTTTCCCGCTTGTGTGAGTATTCCTCGAGCATGAAAAATCTGGGTGCGACACTAGGCATAAGTGCCAAAGATAGGTTTGGTTAATTTCAGAAGGTTGTTTTCTCTTACATGATAGTGTATTAGTGTTATTCAATTCATTTGGTTGCAGTGTAGGAGAGATATGATTAACAATATAAAAACCATCTACCAATGTACCAGAACAGATAAAACGTTTATTTAACTTAATAACCACAGAGTTACTAAAATAAACGGAATATCCATTGTCAACCAATCTAGAAACTGAAATCAAATTCGTTCTAATGGAAGGTACATAAAGAGAGTCTTTTAATACTAAAATCCTATCTCTGCCAAAAGAAATACTAATATCTCCTCCTGCAACTGCTGACACTCTCGTGCCGTTTCCCAAAAAGATGTAAATCTCGCCATCACTTAGCTAACGGGTTTGGTAGAACCCCTGCAAAGAATTGCATATATGATTAGTGGCTCTCGTATCTACACACCATGTACCAGTAGATAACACCGCTAAATATGTTTCAACTACTAGTGAATGAGATTTACCTTTGTTGTTCTGTTTAGCTAGATAAACTGGACATTGTAACTTCTAGTGCCTCGACTACTTGCAGACAAAACACTTGCCCTTGGGTTTTTTCACTCCTCCTTGAGACCCATGCGGTGCTTGAGGAGTTACTTTCTGTTTCTGACCCTTTTCTGCTTTTTCTTACATTTCGATTTAGAAGTAGAACCTTTCTCAGTAACAAGAGCAACAACTAGCTTCTTGATGAGAACCTCAGCTGCTTAAAGCTCTTTAAGAAGCTCTGCCATTGAATAAGATAACTTATTCATGTTGTAGTTCAGGCAGAACTGCTTAAAGGAATCAGGCAACAACTGGAGAATGATATCAACTTGGGTTTTCCTATCGATTTCAGCTCCAAGGATCTCTAGTTCATTCAAAAGACTCATCATCTTCATAACATGATCCCTAACTGGGGTCCCTTCAACCATAGTTGTGTTCATTAGGTATCTTATGGCAACTAGCCTAGCAGCACGATTCTGATCCCTAAACATGTCTTTCAGGCTCTTCATCATGTCATAGGCAGTGGGCATAGCCTGATGTTGATGTTGCAGAACATTCGACATAGATGCCAAAATGTAACACTGCGACATCTCATCAGCCTTTACCCATTTCTGGTAAGCCTGGGTTTTCTCATCGGTTGCCCCCTCACCAGGTACCAGTGGACAGACCTTAGTGAGCACAAACTTGTACTCTTCAGCAGTTAGCATAATATCCAAATTCCTTTTCCAGTCAATATAATTTGGTCCAATCCATTTATTTTCTTTGAGAATAAAAGGAAGTGGATTGAAAGCCATTTTAATCCTAAGAATCACATATTATAACAAAATATGATGAGCAATAATAAACTTAGAATTCAATCATTAAAATATGGTTCCCTCTACCAATATTTTAAAAGAATCCGCCAGCAGCCTAGTATGCCTTGAATAGTATGCCTCGATGGGAGGTCATCTACTATTTAACATTTATCTAGACAAGTGAATAACTATTAACTTTACTATCTAGGCAAGTGACTATGCC